>ML255618.1:5263-60530 GCA_005239495.1 Nicotiana undulata
CCCCAGCCTAACACTACGTGTTCGCACCCCTGGGGACGCGTTCGCGTAGAAGCACTGTCCAGTGCTCTGCGTTCACATCTTCCTCTACGCGTTAGCGTAGAGTAAAATCCCAGGCCACAATAACTACCCTTCGCGTTCGCGAGCCCTTGGCTGCGTTCGCGAAGGGTATTACACCAGACACCAGCAAATTGTCAAAAACACCAGATTTTTCATGCATTTCACATCCCGTTAGCTACCCGAAACTCACCCGAGCCCTCGGGTCTCAAAACCTAAAACAAACACGTTTCCCAAAGCATCCTTAGGACCTATTTAAGCTTTTGCATCACCAAAATATCATCAAAACAAGGAATTAAACCTTAAAACTCATAGAATTTCCTCAAAACTTCATAAAGCTTAACTTTTCCAATTTCGATCCGAATCACGTCATTTCAAGTCCGTTTTACACCAAATTTCACAGATAAGTCACATAACATATAATAAACCTGTTCCGGGCTCCGAAACCATAATACGGGTCCGGTAACACGGTTTTCACATCAAAGTTCATTTTCAAAAACCTTTATTATTTTCAGAAAACAATTTTCTTTAAAAATTCATTTCTCGGGCTTGGGACCTCGGAATTCGATTCCGGGCATACGCTCAAGTCCCATATTTTCCTACGGACCCTCCGAGACCGTCAAATCACATGTCCGGGTCCGTTTACCAAAAATGTTGACCAAAGTCAACTTTATTCATTTAATTATCATAAATTTCCATTTTCATCAAATTTCAGCATAAAGACTTCCCGGCTACACGCCCGGGCTACGCATGCATATCGAGGTGAGATTAACAGAGGCTTTCGGGGCCTCGCAACATAGATTTAGCTAGAATTAGTTAGGATGACCTTTTGGGTCATCACAAAAATATACACTAATACGAATAACAATTAAGATTATATAAATTTCCAACTCCGCTCGACGAATTGACCAAAATACTATCGGGCCCACGTGCACGGATTCCGAAATTTCTTGAAGATAATCTCTACCCATAACCTTACTAACTCAAATATATGATTTACTATAACTTTCATGCTCAAATTCGTGGGCAAAAATACAAAATACCCATTTCTAGGTTTTCCCTTCAAAACCCTAAATTTTCACTAATTATCCATGAATTTCCATGTTAATATATATATATATATATATATATATATATATATATANATAACAATTCAAATTATATAAATTTCCAACTTCGCTCAACAAATTGACCAAAATGTCCTCGGGCCCATGTGCACGAATTCCGAAATTTCTTGAAGATAATCTCTACCCATAACCTTACTAACTCAAATATATGATTTACTATAACTTTCATGCTCAAATTCGTGGGCAAAAATCCAAAATACCCATTTCTAGGTTTTCCCTTCAAAACCCCAAATTTTCACTAATTATCCATGAATTTCCATGTTAATATATATATATATATAATCCAAGTATTTAACTTGAAATAGGTGGGAATCACTTACCTTGACATATGTGATGAAGATGGAGCTCCAAAATCGCCCCTAGGTTGTTTCCCATGGAGGAAATGAGATGAAATGAGCCTAACCCATTTTTTCAAGCTTATACACTGCCAGGCCAGCCTTCTTCACGTTCGCGGGCCTACCCTCGCGTTCGCGAAGAACAAAAATCTCGAAAAGCAATTCCAAACTCGTCTCCGACAGCCTCTAGTAGAATGGTCATAACATTTTTCACAAAACTCCAAATGACAAATGGTTTAATGTGCTGAAAATAAGACAAGATCTATAACTTTCATGTGTTGGTCATCTCCCAATTCCTTATATATTTCGAGATATAAGCTTCTAAAGTCAGCCCCATGCAACACAAATTTCTTCTTTATCTTCCCGGACACCCTGTAGTATAACAGCCATATCTTTTTGTAAACAAATCCAAATGATAAATGGTTTATTTTTCTAGAAACTAGACACAAAGGTATACAACTTTCATTTTTACATCATCTCAAATTTCCTTATAGATTGTTTGATATGAGCCTCCGAAGTCAGACCTGCGCAGCAGAAACTTTTCTTCTTCGCGAACGCGAGGCATCCTTCGCGAACGCGAAGAACAAAGTCCCTGAAGCCAAATCATTCTTCGCGAACGCGATAGGATCCCCGAGAACGTGAAGAACAACACCAGACACCAGCATAAGCCTTTTCAAAACAGCCTGAAATGATTCGAAACCACCCCGAAACACACCCGAGGCCCCCGGGACCCCGTCCAATCACACGACTCAATCCCATAACATCTCGCGGACTTGCTCGAGGACTCAAATCACATCAAACAACACCAAAACCACGAATCGCCCTTCAATCCAAACTTTATGAACTTAGAAATTTCAAACTTCTACATTCGATGTCAAAACCTATCAAATCACGTCTGATTGACCCCAAATTTTGCACACAAGTCATATTCGACATTACAGACCTGATCCAACTTCCGAAATCGCATTCTGACCCTGATATCAAAATTTCCACTTCCGGTCGGATACTTCAAAAACCTTCAAATTTCTATCTTTAGCCAAACGACTTCAAAATGACCTAGAGACATCCGAATTCACTTCCGATCGCGCTCCCAACTCCAGAATCACCATACGAAGCTATTCTCAGGATCAGATTCTCAAACGGACATCAATCTCAATGAAATGCCTTCCAACCCAAATTTATGAAATTCTTCTAAAATGCTATCTTCCATAATATGCACTGAAACGCTCCCGGGTTATCCGACTCCCGATCTGAACATACGCCCAAGTCCGAAATCATCACACGAACCTGCTGAAACCTTCAAATCCTGATTTAGAGGTTGTTTACTCAAAATTCCAATCTTAGTTGATTCTTCCAACTTAAGGCTTCCGAAATGAGATTTTTCTTTCCAAATCCATCCGAACTTCGCGAATTTCAATTCCGACCATGCGTACAAGTCATAATACCTGAAATAAAGTTGCTCATGGCCCCAAACTGCTGAACGATGTGCTAGAGCTCAAAACGACCGGTCGGGTCGTTACAATTTGTATTAATTTGTCGTCACTTATTTTGTTCTTAAGCCAGAAACTATAAATCGTTTGATAATCATTGTTTAGGTCTAGAGTTCTCTTCTTTTACATTGTTCTCTCATACTTGTTATATGTGTGATGATTCTGTTTTGTTTAATCCTACTCAATACTTAGCAATACTGTATCTTGACGATCACGCCTATTTTAGTTGGATTCATCACTATGTACATTATGTCTTCAATCTCCTGCCTTTAGAATTTGTTGTTCTTTTCCTTAAGACATGAGTGTTTGCATTGATTAATTGTTTAGTAATCCATTTGAATGCTTCAAAATTAGGTTAATTAGGCTAATACTTAGTTCTAAAACAACGTTTGGTCATGGTTTAACCTGGACTTATCAAGACTAATTTAGTTAATAATAATTTCCTATACTCCCTTTTTTTTATATATGTTAACCTAGTCTAATAGTCTCTTAAGTAATTAACTAAGAAAATCTATTTAGGATAATTAATTTAGGTTTCCTTAACTAAAACAAATCATTTAACCTAAGTTAAGAAAAATGGGTTACTAACCTTAACTAAGCCTAATTAAACTGATTAATTAGTTAATTTAAACCTAGGCTTAATAATTGGCTAAATCTTTGATTTTAGGTAATCAAATTGAATTAACTTAACTAAATCATTTAGCTTAAGTTAAAGGATTAAATTGATTGACCTACTTTAATTAATTAACTTAAACATAGGTAATTAGTATGAAACCAACTCTAAACTCCTAATCAATTAACCTTTAACTAGTTGACCTAACCTTAGTTAAGAACAACTAGTAGTCACCTAAAGGACATAACTAGTGTTAGTTAACTAAAGTTAAGTAATAACCCAAGTGAGTAACCTTGATTACCCAATGGTAAATTCAGGGACTCCAAAGGGTACAATGGGTA
The DNA here is from genome assembly GCA_005239495.1 of Nicotiana undulata. Lineage (NCBI taxonomy): Eukaryota > Viridiplantae > Streptophyta > Magnoliopsida > Solanales > Solanaceae > Nicotiana > Nicotiana undulata. Next base: position 9,224 of record ML255618.1, read on the forward strand.
ATGTTGACTTAGGGAATCAGAATCTTAAGGGTAGAAAGGTCTTTAATAGGTAAGAATATTCTAGAATAGGGGCAGTTGTCTAAAAAGATAAGGTTGACAGCTGCCCTATGTACTATTTACAGCTTTTTGAATTGGGAATATTCTAAAAGATACCCCATTCCCAAATACCTATAAAAAAACCCTCTCCCTTTAGTCTAAAGGTTTTTTTTTCTAGACACTATGATATACTCTCTTAGCTGTTTAAACATTCTGAAAAACATGAAAAAGTCAGAATCATTCCAAGAGAAAAGGAAAAAATCTGTTTATTCCTTCAAGAACTCTTCAAGGTTTTGGGGTGTGGACTTTCTCATTTCTGGGTTCTATTTGGACTTTCATTTCTGTTTTTGGGTTTTCAAAAGTCTTTTTTTTTCTGGGATATTCTCTGTGGAGTTGTTTGTTGCTGCTGAGTCTTTCCTTCTGCTGATTTTGCTCGTACTTGACCTTTATTTGTCAATCCCTATTTTTTGCTATTTTCCCCTTTGCAAAAGGTATGTATCAGTCCATCTACTCTTAATGAGATTCTCTTCATCTGTTATTCACTGTACAAAGATATTTGTTCTTGATAAATGAAGTCCCTTCTTTTGTTTCATATAAATGTGACAGTGTGGATATTTATTAGCCTGATAATGAACTTGTGAATGTAGTACATGCTGTTGTGAGGTTGGTATTTCTTGGCTGGTGTAGGTTGTTGAATGAATGTATAGTTAATATTCACAGTTCTGAACAATAGGACAGATTGCACTAGTGTGTTGAATCTGACCTCTTTATGGTCAATTTTTTTCCTCTATAAATGTGCAAAAATATACTTTCAATTGAGTCTCTTTTGATCAATAGAGAGATTCAACAAGAAAGTCTCTAGATAGGTTAGTATTAGCACTAGGGTAGATGAGTTTGGCTTGTTGATAGTCAAATTCACCCCATAATAGTGCACAAAACAGCAACATAAATGAATGAAATTCACCCTTTAAAGGGTATAAAGTATATAGTTAAGAAGGGCATTAAGGTAAGGAATTTGAACCCTTGAATGGTCAAATTCATCCCCTACAAATGCCTAGATAATTAAAGTGCTATGTAGTTTGAATTATGTTAATGTTAGCACTAAGGTAGGTGAATTTGACTCTTTGATAGTCAAATTCGTCTCATAACAGTGCATAAGCAGTTATATAACTTGTTTGAATTGTCCATTCGAAGGATGTATAGAGGATATTCAAAGGCTCACTAGAGGAAAGAATCTGAAATCCTTTATTTATCAGATTTATCATCTTAAAATGCCTAAATTATCAAGTCAAGGAATTAATATGGACTGAAGGTCCCAAGTGTGGAAATGACAAATACAGGGTTGAGTTGATCCTTTTATGGTCATATTCACCCTGAGGAAGTGCATAAATAATTCTGCCAGAGTATGGTTTGAACACAAGCACTATCGGAATTAAAACTGACCTCTTCATGGTTAGTTTTGTTGTGGTAGTTGTATAACACTCAATTAATTAGGGTGTGTTTACAGATTACAAATGAAGGCTCAAATGCATGGCTTCGAAAGGATTCAAGTCGGATGACTTAGTTAGAATCGTCATTTTAAATATTTCTGTCTTTCAAAAATGTATATTGACAGTAGTAGTCAAAGTTGTAATCCACTAGAGTTCATTTCCAGAATTGTGTAACTTAAGACCGGACTGTACATTTAATTTCAATTTTGATTCATTCTTTTTTGAAATTTGGAATTTTTGTTCTGAAAATACTTGATAAGAGAACGTACACGAAATCTGTATAAACACCTGTAGGAATTTTTTTTTAAATAATTATTTCAATCGAGTTTCAATGCGATTAAAATTAATAAGCTATTATCAGTTCATTTTGCATTTTGGAATTTCTGAAATCAATGTATCAATGTGAACTCGATCGTTTTACAAACCTACGATTAGGCTGTTTAAAATTGATAAGGATCACTATTTTTTTAGAATTAATAAGACTGCATGTGGTTTGATCTTTGCTTAAAATCATAAAATTTCTGGAAGTAGCATGACTTTACCTTGCCAATTCATTTCAGAATTACTGATTATTTTATATTTATGTTTAGGTTGTCTAAAAACAGCAAAAACTGGAAAAAAAAACTAATGTGTTATGTTCATAAATGTATGTTTGAATGAATATGCATTTTTACCATGTTTCTTGTTTACTAATCAAACTGAAAAGCAAAGATCCTCAAGACTTAACTGAATTTCCTAGACTAGTGACCTCCCTATAAATTAGTCGTAATCAGGATTGGCCGAAAGAGTTGAAGAAATTTCGGGCTAAAACATGGTCATAGCCCGAAACATATTATCTTTAGGCTATTGAACATCATTTTAGGCAATCTTTAGGTAGAACTATACCTTCAGTTTGAAACTTGTTAAAGAATAGGATATTATTCCCCAAAACTACCACAACTTACACTCGGGAGTGGCAACTCGTGCCCCCGGCCCTCAACTCCAAACAATAAGTAAAATACGCATTAGCAAATACGGGTGCATTTCATGTGACGTGTTTTCCATGTGTTCAAAAACAACAAGTGCACGCCATCGTGACTTGTCTAAGATAAATTCATAAACGTCCTAATCGATCTTAAAAAATAAAAGGCTTTTTGAAATAGAAAACACGTAAAGGATAATCGAATATCGCCTCAAATAGGCACTGTAAAACCATCATGACCAATAGCCTTGACTACGTAACCTACACTCGGGTGTGACAACTCATGTCTCCGTCTTCAAAAATTCAATTTATAGTAAAATCACGTGTTGTAATTACAGGTGCATTTCATGTGGCGTAATTGTAACATGTACAAAAGCATAAACGAGTGCCCGTTCTTGTGACTTGTTTTCAAGATAAATTCATACTTATCAAAAGCGGCTAAATTTCAAAGAGTTTAAATATGCAATAGGCTAAAACAAGTAAATAATCAGATAACTTAGGACAAATATTAATAGTTAAGCGACCGTACTAGAACCACGGAACTCGGGAATGCCTAACACCTTCTCCCAGGTTAATAGAATTCCTTACTCGGATTTCTGGTCGCAGACAACTTAAAACAGAGTCTAAATTTCCTCGATTTGGGATTTCAACAAAATGGTATCCCGGAGCATCGTCAAAAATTCGGGTGGTGACTCTGAAAAATAATAATAAATCCCAAATCCGAATAATGTCACTTAAAGTGGAAAAACTCCCTTATTACCCTTCATTAATCCCGGGGGTAGTGAAAAAGGAGGTGTAACACCGGTCGGCAGTGGAAAATAGGCTATCGAGCTCGGAATGGAATTCCGACAGTTGGAACATGTTCCTAATGTCATTTTGGACTTGTCTGCAAAATTTCGGGTCAAACAGAGTTGATTTGGATAGTTTCGGCATCATTGGTGAATTTTAGAAATATCAAAGTTCTTAGGCTTGAACCCGATGAGAATTTGGTGTTTTGATGCTAGATTTGGCATTTTGGGAGTGCAAATAAGTTTGAATGATCATATGTGACGTGTTAGTATGTTTGGTTGAGGTCCCGAGGGGCTCGGGATTGATTTCGGGTGATTAACGCACTCATTTGGACTTGAATTCATAGCTGGTTTTCTGGTTTTTGTGCAGCAGAGATTCCTTGTTTGCGATCGAGCGAGGAAAGTCGCGATCGCGTACTGCATTGGGAGAGGGAGAAGAATTTACTCTCTGCGATCGCAAGAAAGCATCCGCCATCGTAGAGGTCGATCTGGTAAAGTAGTGCGATCGCGTGCTCTAGATCGCGATCGCGATCGCGTAGGGGGCCAGTCAGGCGCGTGGGGTGAGGTCAACTGGTCATCGCGACCGCGTGGGAGTATGATGCGATCGCGTGGGTGTGGAAGGCTAAGTTTCGCGATCGCGTGGTCTATTCCGCGATCGTGTAAAGTAAAAGAGAGGTAGTGTGTTTTGTGCTCCGCGATCGCGGTGAAGAAATAACTGGGCAGTATTTAAATATTTCATCTGCGACTTAAACCCCTTTTTACACCATTGTTGTACGGAAAAGAGCTCTTGGGGGCGATTTTGAAGAGAGAAATCCTTGTTCTTCATAGAGGTAAGTATTTTGATCATTCAAACTCGATTATGGATGATTATAGAACATAAAACCAGTGTAAATTCATGGAAAATCAGTAGAAAAATTGGGTTTTAGGGCTTGAGATTATGATACCTTTAGGGGTCGATTTGAGGGGTCAAACGAACTCCGATTTTGGTGTTCTTTATATGTACGGACTCATGAGAGGACGAAGAACACTTTGCTATAAAAATTTCTGAGTTTCGGGACGTGGGCCCGGGGGTCGGGTTTTGACCGGTTTCGGATTTTTGAGTTAAATTCGATATTTTTCAATTGGAATTCGTTCCTTAAGCATATATTGATGATAACAATTTAAACTTGGTGGATTTGAAGCCTTCGAAGGTTAATTCGAGAGGCAAGCGCATTGCGGAATAATTCCGGGCTAGTTTTGAGGTAAGTAATGTTTTTAAATCCTGTCCTGAGGGTATGAAACCCCGGACTATGCACCCTTTCACAGGTTTTGAAATGAAAAAAGTGGAAACTTTGGAAACATATTTCCTATTTAGCCGACTATTGAGTTGAGAAACCGATTTCTAAGCCTATTCTTAAATTAATATTAATTTATTATGATATGAATTGGGTTGTAAGCCGTGTTTGGGGCCTAGTGCCGACTTGTTTACCCTTTGAGGGTTGTGTTTACTATATTTTCCTCATTGATATGTTATGATTTTTCACTCAGTCTTTCCTGTGAAATTGTTTTGACACTCAGAGTATTTTGATACTACTTCTTGAAAATGAAACACTATTTTTGGGTCGAGAACCCGGTATATTTATGGCCTGAAGGGCAAATTGAGAGTGTCTGACTGAGTGAGGCTGCTGGCCTATATTGTGTGGATGATATGATATGAGTGAGGCTGCGGGCCTATATTGTGTGTGATTTATGCCATGTTGTGGCTTATTATAGCGCTTGGGTTGTAGGAGCCCCTCCAGAGTCTGTAACACACCCCCAATGAGCGCCGGTACTGATTGAGTGATGCCCGCGGGGATTATGATAAGTGATTGTGAGGATGCCTGATGGGCAGGGTGATTGTGAGGTTGCCTGATGGGCAGAGTGATTGTGAGGTTGCATGATGGGCTGACACTGAAAGATATTGTTACAAGAAATGATTATGGCCCGAGGGGCAGTTTTATGAAGATTTTTACTGAGTTTTCAAACTATGATTTGCTTCGTTTTCAAACTGAATTTTACTGAGGATTTCACTGAGATATATCGATATTTATTTGTTCTCAAAGGTTTTCTAGAAACTGATTTAGAACTTATGAAATTGCTGAATACTTCTTGGTGACTTGATGTTTTACTGGTTGTTATGAAATGGTGTATCTGTTTGTGTGCTTTATATTTCTCAGACTGTGATTTATTTTTATTACTACTGAGTTGGTGTACTCATAGAGACTCCATGTGCCTCTGTGCACAGATCCAGGTACTAGCTCGCAGCAGTAGCTGACGCAGGTTCGATAGCAGCATTTCGCGGGATTTCGAGGTAGCTGTCCAGCGTCCACATCTTCTCCACTTCCCTTCCCTATTAGTTTTAGTAATTGATTCAGAGACATATATTATAGTTTTTAGCAGAGTTAGGCTTATTCATTCTCAGATGCTCATGACTATTGACTCCAGTTCCGGGAGGTTGTTTAGAGTTGTTTAGTTCATGGTTGGGGGCGTTAGACTTATATAATTTATTTCTTTATTATGACTGTTGTTTATTATTAAATTGTGCACCATGATAATTGAACAAATGCATAGTAAAGTGATGGTTGTCTAGCCTAGTTCCACGATAGGCGCCATCATGGCCCGTTAGGATTTGGGGTCGTGACAATAGTGAAATATGATTCCTTAAGTTCAAAAATTGAGGTTTGGAATGTGTTTTCTTGTTATCAAGGTCCGAATAGAATTTTGAGACCGGGAATAGTTCCATTATGTCATTTATGACTTGCTTGCAAAATTTGGTGTCATTCCGAGTAGTATAGGTAGGTTCGGCGCATTGAAAGAGAATCATATAACTTGAAATTAAAAGTTTGATTCAATTTTGTTTTGGGGTCAGATTCTTAATTTCGTTGTTGTTTTTCACGTTCCGAAAATTCGAGCGAGTCCGTATCATGAATACAGAATTGCCAGTGCCTTTGGATGGGGTCCCGAGGGGCTCATGTGAGTTTCGGACTCCTCGGAGCTAAATGCAAAACACTAGATTTTCTGTATCTGGTTTCCTTCTATGCGTTCGGGGTTGTACTGTCGCGTTCGCATAGAAGGATCTGGGCAGGGGTGAAAATTACCCTATGCGTTCGCATAGGTGCTCTGCATTCGCATAGGGTAAAGCGATGGGGCAGCCCAGCTTAGCCCTTACTCAGTGCGTTTGCACCCTCCCAGTCGCGTTCGCGTAGGTCTAGCCAAGCTAGCCTCCGCGTTCGCATAGAAGGCCTCAGAAGGCCTGGCCATTTGTTCATCGCGAACGCACTGCCCCTATTGCGTTCGCATATAAGGGGCAGTTGGGCAGTGACTTTTAAAAACGGGACTTAGTCTAATTTTTGACATTCTTCTTCTTCCTTAGGCGATTTTAGAGCATTTCAAAGGGGATAATCGACTTAGCTATTGTAAGGTAAGTGATTCCTACTCTAAATTTAGTTTAAGACTTGAATTCTTAAGTAGATTAACCCATTAATTAGTAAGAAATCATGAGTTAGAATAAAAACCTAGGTTTTACGAAAAATGAGAGAATTACCAAGGAATTTGCCATGGAATCATATAAAAACTATATATTATTGATCCTTAGGCTATGGGTGAGTGTTTCTTTCGAAAATTTCCGGAATCCGAGCATGTGGGACCGGGGTGTATTTTGGGATTTTTCAAAGTGAGTATAAATAACTAATTAAATAGGGGAATTTCATACTTTTGAGTATAAATTAACTTATTTATGCAACATTTGACTAGTTTCGAGTCCTTGGGAGACGAGTTTGGAGTTTTGGGCGCATTCTTGACCCGGAAAGTAGGCTCGACGCTAGGTGAGTCTCCTTTCTAACCTTGTAAGAGGGAATTGTCCCTATAGGTGATTATAAATAATTGCATGTCCTTATTTGCAGGGGCTACGCACGCATGAAGTGATGAGAGTCCGTGCATAGCTACTATTATGTTATGTCGAGTAGTTTTAGGATCATAAGCATGCTTTATGTGCCGTACACGAGACCCTAAATGTAATTTAAGTTTCCTAATATCCTTGAATTTGTTATGTGAATATTTAGGAAGTTACATTCCAATTTACGTTGCTTAATTCTTGTCGTCATGTATAATCTCTATTAAATTCCTGAATTCTTGATAATTATGTGTATGTATACGGGCACCCGCATCACATGTATGATTCGTGAGCGGGATAGCCCTATCATTATGTCAACCGCGTCACATGTTCGATTCGCGAGCGGGGTAATAGATGCATCTATGGTTTGAGCCGTTCGACCCTTCGGCAGTGCACATTTATTTTCACGACGTATCGGCCATACGATTTCGGCATACTATGTGCTATTTAATTGACTGGGAGTTCTTTGATACTTGTATCAATTGATTTATATGAAAAGGAAAATTTAGTAAATTATATGCTAGGGAAATTTACATGCAAAGGTAATTATAAATTGATACTTGATGTTTCTTGTCTTTGTGATTAGTATGACTTCTATACCTGCTTAGTCTTCATTCTTTGACCCTAGTAAGTATCACGTCGACCTCGCGTCACTACTTCTTCGAGATTAGACTGGATACTCATTGGGTACATATTTGTTTATGTACTCATGCTACGCTTCTGTACTTAATTGTACAGGTTCCGAGGCAGGTGCATCTAGGTATTCGTACGGAGCTCGTCCCTGGCCTATAGTTGGTGTGGACTTCTCGGTGAGCTGCTTTCCTTGACGTTTTCTCTGGAAGCACCTTGGAGTTCTTCTCTTTCATTTGCTATGTCTGTTTATATTTTGATCAGACAGTAGGACAGACTTGTATTTTCTTTTAGATACTCATTCTATTAGATGCCCGTAGACTTGTGATGCCAGTTCCTGGCACACTCACGTAGTAGTCATTATATTTTGGGTTGTAATTATTGGTTGTGACTAATATGGTTATTTACCTCTTTACGGTTGTGTAAGTCATTTGTTTATTTCGTGATTTAAGTTCTAAAATTTCACAAATATTGGAAAAATATGTGTGATAAATTAAAAGGGATTACTAACAAATTAAGGTTGGCTTGCCTGACATCGGAGTTGGGCGCCATCGCGGCCTAAATTAGGATTAGGGTCGTAACAACATGGTATCAGAGCTCTAGGTTCACGTAGGTCTCACAAGTCACGGGCAAATCTAATAGAGTCTTGCGAATCGATACAAAGACGTCTGTATTTATCTTCGGGAGGCTATAGGGTGTTAGGAAATCTCTATTTGTTCATATTCTATCGTGCACTTGATGGTATAATGAATCTCACTCTTCTATTCTCTCACAGATGTTGAGGACACGCGCAGTCGATGTTCCAGACCGGGGAGGGGCCGCTATCCCCGTTATGCGAGGTTGTGGTAGAGGCCGAGGGAGGGCACCGGCCCAAGGTAGGGGAAGAGGATGTCCCAGAGCTGTTCCAGTAGCACCCTTAGTAGATCCTGCTCCGTCGGACTTCATGACGGCACCAGGGTTCTAGGAGGTCATGGGCTGTATGATGTGGTTCATGGACACTATAACTTAGGCTGGTTTATTTCCAGCGGATCCTGCCACATCTCAAGCGGGAGGGGAAGACCAGACCCCTACCGCCTAGGCCGCAGGCTATGCAGCAGCAGTATATCAGACCCCGGGTACACTACCCGTGGGTAGGGCCCAGCTTGTAGCAGTAACATCTGCGCCCAGACCAGCTGCGGACGGCGATCCACAGAAGTTATTGGATAGGTGGACCGAATTTCACCCTCCTGTCTTCGGAGGTGAGCGTGGAGAGGATGCCCAGGACTTCATTGATAGGTGCAGGGATAGACGGCACAACATGAGGATATTGAAGTCCCATAGAGTTGACTTCACTACTTTCCAGTTATAGGGCAGGGCCCGCAGATGGTGGTAAGTCATATATCCTTGGTATACCGGCAGGTTCCCTTCCCATCACTTAGGAGCAGTTCACTCAGTTGTTTTTGGACAGATATATTCCACCCTCCGAGAGGGAAGAGTTGCGGTATCAGTTTGAACAGCTGGAGCAGGGACAGATGTTGGTGACAGACTATGAGGCCAGGTTTTCTGAGTTGTCTCGTCATGCCCTTATTATACTTCCTACTGATGTTGAGAGAGTGCGGAGGTTTGTAGCTGGGCTGCACTCAGGTATTAGGGCCAACATGGCCCGAGAGGTGGAGATGGGGACTCCTTATTAGCTTGTGGTCAAGATAACTCGCCAGATTAAGGGTTATCGATCGAGGGGCAGAGAGTAGAGTCAGCAGGATAAGAGAGCTAGATTTTCTGGAGATTTCATAGGTTCCCCAGCCAGGGGTAGAGGTCAGTTCGGTAGGGGTCAACCTAGCAGTCCTCCATATTCAGCACCTCCACCACCTCCCCGTGGTGTTCTAGTGAGGCCTTATTTCAACTCCATGCCGGAGAGTTCTAATCGCCCACCAGCCATCCAGGGTTCCTCTGACGGGTATTCCAGTCATCAGGGGTCTTCTAGTCCTTACTTCAGTGCCATGCCATAAAGTTCTCACCGTCCCCCAACTATCCAGGGTTCTTCTTCTTCAGGGTAGAAAGCTATGGTACCGAGGGGATGTTATGAGTGCGAGGATGCAGGCCATATGAGGAGAACTTTTCCCAGGCTTCGGGGCAAGGACGTCTAGCAGAGTTATCAACCTACATTCTCAGCATCGGTGGTTCGTCCACCCAGAGGTAGAGGACAGGCTGGTAGAGGTCGTCCCAGAGGTGGAGGCTAGGCAGGGGGAGCTCAGCCAGCTCCTATTCATTCCAGCGGAGGTTAGTCATCTGGTGCTCTAGCCAGATTCTATGCTATTCCGGTCTGGTCAGATGCAGTGGTCTCAGATGTCGTGATCACATGTATTATTTCAGTATGTTGTAGAGAGGCATCAATGTTATTTGATCCAGGATCCACTTAGTCATATGTGTCAGCCTTATTTGCTTGTTTCCTGGATGTTCCTCGTGAGTCCTTGGGCTCTCCTATTTACGTGTCCACTCCCGTGGGTGATTATGTGGTGGTAGACCAGATTTATCGGTCTTGTGTGGTTAGATTCGGTGGGTTCGAGACGATAGTGGACCTCTTATTGCTCGACATGGTTGATTTCAAGGTTATTCTAGGCATGGATTGTCTATCTCCCTATCACGCCGTTCTTGATTGCTATGCCAAGACGGTTACTCTAGCCATGCTCGAGTTGCCTAGGCTGGAGTGGAGAGGTTCCTCAGTTAGTGCAGCCAGTCGGGTTATTTCCTTCCCGAAGGCTCGACATATGGTCGAGAAAGGTTGTCTGGCCTATCTTGCTTATGTGCGGGACACCACCACCGAGTCCCCGACGATTGATTCAGTGCCAGTGGTTAGAGCGTTTGCCGATGTATTCCCTTCAGAACTTCCGGGCATGCCTCCGGATCGTGATATTGATTTCTGTATTGACTTGGATCCAGGCACCCCGACTATATCTATTCCCCCGTACCGTATGGCTCCGAAAGAATTGAAAGAATTGAAGGAGCAGCTTGTGGAGTTATTAGCTAAGGGGTTTATCAGACCGAGTGTATCGCCTTGGGGTGCTCCAGTGCTATTTGTGAAGAAGAAGGATAGGTCTATGCGGATGTGTATTGACTACCGTCAGTTTAACAAGGTCACGTTTGAGGACGAACGTCTATTTAAGTGGGGGATAATGTAACGACCCGACCGGTCGTTTTGATCTCTAGCACATCGTTTAGCAGTTTGAGGCCATGAGAAACTTCATTTCAGGTATTATGACTTGTAAATGTGGTCGGAGTTGAATTTTGGGAAGTTCAGAGTTAAATTAGAAAGAAAATTCTCCTTTCGGAAGCCTTGAGTTGGAAGAATTTACTAGGATTGGAATTTTGAGTACACGACCTCCGAATCAGGATTTGAAGGTTCCAGCAGGTTTGTATGATGATTTCGGACTTGGGCATGTGTTCGGAACGGGTTTTGGATGACCCGGGAGCGTTTCGGCGCCCAATAGTGAACTAAGAGTTTTTTTAAGTTCAAATTTTGGCTGGAATGTGTTTTTGTGTTATTGAGGTCCGAACAGAATTTCGAGACCAGGAATAGTTTCGTTATGTCATTTATGACTTGCTTGCAAAATTTGGTGTCATTCCGAGTAGTATAGGTCAGTTCGGCGCATTGTTAACGAATTCAAGAACTTAAAGTTCTTAAGTTTGATTCTAGGGGTTTTGAGGTGTGATTTTGAGTTTTAGCGTTGTTTTGAGTGTTCCGAAGGCTCGATCAAGTCCGTAGGATGATTTGGGACTTGTCGATACATTCGGTTTGAAGTTCCTAGGGCTCGGGTGAGTTCTGGGTAGGTCCCGGGATGTCTTTAGGCTTAAAACATAGCTGTTGCAGGTCAGAGAAGTCAAATCTCTGAACCCACCACCGAGGTCCGCGGTCCTTTATGTGCTGAGGGCTCTTCCCCTTAATTTAAGTATAAAAACCTATTTGGGTGAAACCGTATCTATGTATACGTTTTATTTTACGGAAGGAAATTGCTAATTGAGATCTGAGTAGAATGTAAGGAGGGAATCGTACCATGTGATTTATTTTCGTTTGTTATATGCATTCTCTCTGTTTCATACTTATTTATTTCGTTACTATACTTGATATTAATTGACCTCTAGCAAGTGTCAAATTCGACCTCTCGTCACTACCTCTCTAAGGTTAGGCGGAATACTTACTAAGTACACGTTGTTTTCGTACTCATGCTACACTTGTTGTGCATTTTGTTGCACAGGTACTTTCACAGCGATGGGGCCAGCATTGGAGACTTAGGTGAGTTGCATTATCCGGAGGCGACTCACAGCCGACAGAGTCTCCCTCGTACTGTATTTATTTTTATTTTAAATTTCTTGTCCATCGGTATTTCGGACAAGCTTTGTTGTTTTGGTAAAATTCATAGAAATTTCTCATGTACTTGTGTCACCAAGTTCTGGAAGGTGTTTGGGAATTACTGTAATAAATTAAAATTGTTTACCTGTCGTATTTATTTAATGAATCTTTATTCGCTCATTGGGCTATAAGTGAAAGGTAACGATTTCAAAAAAAGAAAAATGTTAAAACAGGAATTTAACTCAATTAATTTATAATTGGCTTGCCTGACAGTGTTGTCCGGCGCCATCACGACCTTATGGATTTTGGGTCGTGACAACATGGTATCAGAGCACTAGGTTCCCTTAGGTTTCACGAGTCATGAGCAAGTCTAGTAAAGTCTTGCGGATCGGTACAGAGGCGTATGTACTTATCTTCGAGAGGCTACAGGGTTGTTAGGAGTACTTCCCTTCTTGATTCATCATCGTGCGATTCGATTCCTTTAAGGCGTATGCCTATGTTTCTTCCTACTCAATCTTATGCGTAGCGAAGTGCTTGCTATGAATCAGGAATTTGAGGAATTGAAATGGTGCTACGGATAGGGTGCGTGATGTTTTCCATGCGTAATTGGCTGTAGCTGTTGTTGTTGCCCTGCAGAAAGATAATATGTTGTTTCAGCTTGGTAGTTGTGTTTCTGAGAACTTTGAGGCGATGCTCGGATTGTTATGATGCTTACAATTAGTTATCGCGCGGTATTGATATGATGGTAGAATGCTTTCCCATATGTCGGGGTAATGAATGACTTGAAGGGAGGTCTCCACAGAGCATGATTTTGAGATTTCAGCATTTTAGTTCCGGCGGAGGAAAGGCAATTGAACTATAAATGTTCAGGTTTTGGATTGATAAAGTAGTAACACTTGGTGTTTTCAAGTGAGGTGGAATATTCACCTGTGATGTGATATCGTCATCATTGATTGAATGGAATGTGTTAAGTTTGTCGGTGCTATGGTTTTTTCAGTTGCATAGGATCGGAGTATTGTGAAGAAGTATTGGAGAAGCGGCTACAGAGACCATGAGGTGCGGTGGTTCAGTACTGGATAAGTATTGATAATGAAGGCAGCTCGAGAAAGATGATTTTCGGAGAGTTTGAAGTCGTGGTGAACTGCTGTTTTAAGAACTACAGAGAATGATATTGAATTGAGGCAGCAATTGGGCAGCATACGATGAAGGATGATATGTGAAAAGTGCTAGGCGGTGGTTCCATTTCTAGGAGGCCAGGTGTAAGAAGCAGAAGTCGAGCAATCGCGTAGAGGGGTAGTTTGAAAAAAGTGGGAGAGCGGCAGCATAGTGGTGAATTAGAAGATATTGTAGAGCATTTAGTAGATGTACATGGGGAGCGGACGGACTGGTAAAGTTGGTGAATGAGAACAGGGTTAGGATGGGGTATTGATGTTGTAGAGAGTGTGTAGTATAACGTCGTTGGAAGGTGTCAGTTGGTGATTTCCACGGGTGGGTTATCTCCGTTGAGTAGGTTAGTGGTTGTGTGGTTGGCAAGTTTTTGCGAGGAATTCCAGTAGCTATTGGGTAGGAGGCAGAATGTGTGAATGATGCTAGAGAATTTGAGTATACAAGGAATGCTAACAGGAGAATTCGGAAGAGTTGGGTGGATTGGTCGAGCAGGATCATGTTAACAAAGGAGAAAGGATCTCAGCAGGGTCTAGGGTAGTGCAAGGAGTAGCTTCGGGCTAAGTGGGGGAGTCCCACCGCCTGCAATTGGGTTGCAGGGTTTGTTCTCATGGGGTTGCAGATTGTCGGCATATTGGCAAGTTATTACAGAAAGAATAAGGTGGTAATTGAGCACGTGATTTGATAAATATGTGCAAAGGTTGGTCCTATTGGACCGGGGTTAGGTTTTGGGAGATTCAGAAGTTATGCTTAAGGCATAGGCGAGTTGTAAGGGTGGTGACTCAGCCATGTGCTTCATTGAGAAGGAGTGCATGTGCTAGAAGAGCCTGGGAGTTGATTGTATTCGGGGCCAGTCAGGAAGGCTAAGTATGCGGTATTTAAGGGTTTCAAGCAGCAATATGATTAAGAATTGAGCTTTTGCAGCGTAATTTCTGAGAAGGGAAAATGGTTGGAGTGTTCTATGTTATTTCCAGCGTGCAGGATAGTATTGGATGAGTGAGAGACATAAACTCCGGATTTGGTAAAAGATTATTGGATGGGTATATCAGTCGAAGATGTGAGCGCGCACAAGGAGGGTATGAGACGGTTTATGAGATTGAGACAGCATGGCCTCGTGAATCAAGGCCACTCAGGATGAGTGAGGATTGAGTTTATTATGAGTTTAATGGGGTTACTATTGTTTCTGAGGCGGTTAAGGATGATTTAAAGAAGATAGATTGGTTAGCCATGGTTGGAATGGCACATGTGCGGCAATGATCAGTTTCGTCAGTGAGAATAAATTATGCATGTGGTTTGTGTCGGTGTATGTGAGGCTTGTCGGCCGCCGTAATAGATTATAATTGGAAGCATTCAAGTATTATGGCTTGTCAGGTGTAGGCGGATCCCGGAAGGATCATGGGGGTATAGACTATCCCCTGAGGATTTGCCTATTTTGTGATTCTAAGAAGTCACTCGTGAGTTGTTATGGTTCTCTTGAATTGAGGTAAGAAAAAGGTTTCTATATGATGGAGTGTTCACCTTATTAGTGGTTCAGGAGTTATGATGGGATTCTTGTGCCATCTCATATTGGCATGTTAGGTGTAGTAAACGGTATGTACCAGGAAGTAAGGATCGAGATTGCGGTTCGGTGCTAACAAGGATGTCATGAGCTCGGATGAGCGGGGAAAAGGGATTTGAATGTTTGGAGTAAGTTGGTGTTGTCTTCAGTGTCACCTGAGATCAGTGTTTGAGGAAAGAGGCTTTACATCCTGGTCATGGGTTCTTGATTTGTTTTACAGCGTCAGTATGGTCGGTGGTGTGGATGTGCAGACCTGTTACCCTATGTCGAAGGACGTGGGAGCATGAACGCGGGAAGATCGTATGAGTGTGACATGTAGTCACTTAATGGATTGAAGATTCAGACTGAGTATGAAGAAATGTAATATTGCTTGTTTGAGAGTTATACTTGGAAGGTGTTCAGTTCAACTTTATTGCAGAATTGCGGGGTGAGGTCCCCACTATGATGGTGGTTCTTGCGTGTTATTAGAAGAGATGGGTTGTTATGGATCCAAGAAAGGCTATCAGCCTAGTTTAGTGCGAGAAGAATCGCCTTGAAGTGTGTGAATGGATTTAAAGAGGACTATGGGCTTCATATGAGTTAGGTGTGTTCATTCCATTATAGCGCTCCCCAAGGAGGGGTGTTAGAATATCAGATGTGGTTGCGTCTTTGTCCAATTCATGAAATATTATGATTGCGTCATGTGAGTTGTGAAACGGCGTGATAAATTCATATGTGCTGAGTTTTCGCGTAGTAATGATGTTCTGTGAGCGTGAGAGCTCTTGAGATTCAGAGTATATATATCGCACCTCAGTTGTGCTTATGTTTTGTAGCATATGACTCTATCAGTCTCCCCAGGAAGGTATTATGCACTTAGCGTGCTTGTGACCGATATTCAGTAATTTATAATAGTGAGCAATTCAACTCCATGTATATCCCTTATGTGAATTTTATGAGGGGATCGGGTGGCACGCCGCCACGAGTATGTTATTTGGATTGGGTTGCACGCCGCAACAGTGTGATGTTGAGTCAGGTTCCTGTATTTAGTTTCTTGTGTTCTGCTTCCTATTTTCTAAGGAAAGTTCATAATAGTTGCGTGAGTTGAGTAGTTCATTCCTGAGTCCTTTCTTTATGTATCATGTTCGAGTTGTGGCCTATTGGCGCATTGTGGCATCGTGTGAGGTTATTGGTCATGTATGGGGTGATTGGTTGTCTGAGTAGTTCCTACTGGGCGAGGCGAGATTATTGGATCAGGATCAGTGCGATAAGATTTTTGTCAAGTATATTAAGGAACAATACCAGTATTTGGTTAGTAATGAGAGATTCAATGTTTGGTTAACCCTGCAGTCGATTGGAAATTTCTACACATCTCTTCCGTTGTGGTGGTATCGTCAGCCTTTTTGCAGGACTTATACATAAGTGTCTTGAGGTACATTGGGAGCATCATATTCGTGGAATTTTGGCTATTAATGTCAGGGAATGTCATTGTGGATAGATGATGAATTATGCGGTGCACGGTGCTAATTCAGCTAAGGTACATAGCCATGTTCTGGTACCTCGTGTGGTAGTTAATACGGTGATCACATCTGGGAAACAAGTCGGGCAGAGGATTTCGGATGTTGAAAACTTGGTTCTAAGGCCCATTTGCCTAAGTAAAGGAGGATATCTTCAGAGTTGTTCGAGCAAGTGTACTCAACTGGGTTGTGGTAGCACGGGCAGGTGCACGAGGTGTTAAACAGTGATTTCAGATAACTCAAGAGTAGTTCATGGCACGTTCGAGGACGAACGTCTGTTTAAGTGGGGGAGAATGTAACGACCAGACCGGTCATTTTGAACTCTAGCGCATCGTTCAGCAGTTTGAGGCCATGAGCAGCTTCATTTCAGGTCGTATGACTTGTAGATGTGGTCGGAGTTGAATTTTGGGAAGTTCGGAGTTAAATTGGAAAAAAAAATTCTCATTTCAGAAGCCTTAAGTTGGAAGAATTGACTAGGATTGGAATTTTGAGTAGACGACCTCCGAATCAGGATTTGAAGGTTCCAGCAGATTCGTATGATAATTTCAGACTTGGGCATGTGTTCGGAACGGGTTTTGGATGACCCAGGAGCATTTCGGCGCTCAATAGTGAAATAAGAGTTTCTTTAAGTTCAAATTTTGGTTGGAACATGTTTTTGTGTTATCGAGATCCGAACGAAATTTCGAGACAGGGAATAGTTCTGTTATGTCATTTATGACTTGCTTGCAAAATTTGATGTCATTCCGAGTAGTATAGGTCGGTTCGGCGCATTGTTAACGAATTCAAGAACTTAAAGTTCTTAAGTTTTATTCTAGGGGTTTTGAGGTCTGATTTTGAGTTTTAGCGTTGTTTTGATTGTTCCGAAGGCTCAAGCAAGTACGTAGGATGATTTGGGACTTGTTGGTACATTCGGTTTGAAGTTCTGAGGGCTCGGGTGAGTTCCGGGTAGGTCTCGAGATGTCTTTAGGCTTAAAAAAAATAGCCGTTGCAGGTCAGAGAAGTCAAATCTCTGAACCCACCACCGAGGTCTGCGGTCCTTTTTGTGTTGACCGCGGTTGGGGCCTTCGCGGCCGTGGTCGTTTTTGTGCGGTCCGCGGTGGAGGAGCTGGACCACTGGTACGACTTTGGAGGCATATATCTTTTGATCTACAAGGAATTATGAGATGATTAAAAAACGACAGTTGTATCCCTTCGTGTCTAGTTTCCAGAAAGGTAAAGAAATCACAATTTGGACATATGTAGAGAAAGTTATGGCCAAAATACTAAAGCATGTTACTGCAGTCATTTTTCTTTATTTTCTTCACTTTTTCTTGTTTTTGCCAGCGAGGTCCACGGTCATTTTTGTGCGGACCGCGGTGGGAGCCTGAGGGGTATAAATAAGTGGGATTTTAAGTTATTTTTCATTTTTCAAAACCCTAAAAACATAAGAGGCGATTTTCCAAACACTCTTTCTTCTCCAAAACATTAGTAAGTGATTTCTAACTCATTTTCTTCACTCCTTAACTTCTTTTTACAAGATTTCATCCTAGAATCTAGGGTTTTCATGGTGGAATTAGGATTTTTTGGTAAAACCTAAGAATATTGAAGGGATTTAGACCTCAAATTGAGGTCGGGTTCCAAAATCATTTATATATCCGGGCTCGGGGGCGAATGAGTAATCGGGTTTTGGTCTTAATTTCGGGTTTGGACCGAGCGGGCCCGAGTTCGATTTTTGACTTTTGGGGAAAAACTTTAGAAAACTCACTTCCATGCATTAGAAGTGATTCATTTAGCATTTATTGATATAATTAAGTAACTTGTGGCTAGTTTCGAGTCCTTGGGAGACGAGTTTGGAGTTTCGGGTGCATTCTTGACCCGGAAAGTAGGTTCGACACGAGGTAAGTCTCCTTTCTAACCTTGTGAGAGGGAATTGTCCCCATAGGTGAAGTTATTCAATATGTTCTACTTTGGGGGCTACGTACGCACGAAGTGACGGGCGTCCGTGCGTAGCTACTAGTTATGCCTATGTCCGGGTAGCTTTAGGCCTACATCATGCTTTGTTGTTATTATATCTGATTTGTGTTTTTTTTTCAGAAGAAGCTAGATTGAGCATGCTTATTAATAATTTTAATAAGAATCGAGAATTTGTTATAAAAGAAATGGGAACCTTGAAAGTTTTCACAGAAAGTTCATGTTTTGGAACGGAAAAGGAAGAATACTTTAATAACTCGAGAACTTTATGTGTAACCGCGTCGCATGTATGATTCGCGAGCAGGGTAAATCCTCCTACTACAATCTTATGGGATCGGGTCGTTCGCCTCGACAGGATTTATGTACCACACTCTTATGGGATCGGGTTGTTTGCCTCGACAGGATTTATGTACCACACTCTCATGGGAGGGGGTCGTTCGTCTTGGCAGATTAATAGATGTATCTATGGTTCGTGCCGTTCAACCCTCGGGCAGTGCATAGTTTACTTTTATGTTGGATCGGGTTGTACGCCTCGGCATTTCCTATGTACTTACTATCTTCATTGAATCGTGCGTAATGTTTGGCTAGAAGCCAGTGTACCTGAGGGCTCTTCCCCTTAATTTAAGTATAACAACCTATTTGGGTAAAACCGTATCTATGTATACGTTTTATTTTACGGAAGGAAATTGCTAATTGAGATCTGAGTAGAATGTAAGGAGGAATCGTACCATGTGATTTATTCTTGTTAGTTATATGCATTCAATCTGTTTCATACTTATTTATTTCGTTACTATACCTGATATTAATTGACATCTAGCAAGTGTCAAAATCGACCTCTCGTCACTACCTCTCTGAGGTTTGGCGGGATACTTACTAAGTACACGTTGTTTTCGTACTCATGCTACACTTGTTGTGCATTTTGTTGCACAGGTACTTTCACAGCGATGTGGACAGCATTAGAGACTTAGGTGAGCTGCATTATCCGGAGGCAACCCGCAGCCGACAGAGTCTCCATCGTACTGTATTTATTTTTATTTTAAATTTCTTGTCCATCGGTATTTCGGACAAGCTTTGTTGTATTGGTAAAATTCTTAGAAATTGCTCATGTACTTGTGTCACCAGGTTCTGGGAGGTGTTTGGGAATTACTGAAATAAATTAAAATTGTTTACCTGTCGTATTTATTTAATGAATCTTTATTCGCTCATTGGGCTGTAAGTGAAAGATAACGATTTCAAAAAAGAAAAATGTTAAAACGGGAATTTAACTCAATTAATTAATAATTGGCTTGCCTGACAGTGGTGTCCGGCGCCATCACGATCTTATGGATTTTGGGTCGTGACATTATATCAACCGCATCGCATGTTCGATTCGCGAGCGGGGTAATAGATGCATCTATGGTTCGAGTTGTTCGACCCTTCGATAGTGCACATTTATTTTCACGACGTATCGGCGGTACGATTTTGGCATACTATATGCTATTTAATTGACTGGGAGTTTTGTGATACTTGTATCAGTTGATATATGAAAAGGAAAATTTAGTAAATTATATGCTAGGGAAATTGACATGCAGAGGTAATTATAATTGATACTTGATGTTTCATGTCTTTGTGATTACTATGACTGCTATTCTTGCTTAGTCTTCATTTAATTATATTCTTTGACCCTAGTAAGTATCACGTTGACCTCTCGTCACTACTTCTTCGATATTAGACTGGATACTCACCGGGTACATATTTGTTTATGTACTCATGCTACGCTTTTGTACTTAATTGTACAGGTTCTGAGGCAGGTGCATCTGGGTATTCATCCGGAGTTCGTCCCTGGCCTATAGTTGGTGTGGACTTCTCAGTGAGCTGATTTCCTTGATGTTTTCTCTGGCAGCACCTTGGAGTTTTTCTATTTCTTTTGCTATGTATGTTTATACTTTTATCAGACAGTAGGGCAAACTTGTATTTTCTTGTGGATACTCATTCTATTAGATGCCTGTAGACTTGTGATGCCAGTTCCTGGAACACTCACGTAGTAGTCATTATATTTTGGGTTGTAATTATTGGTTGTGACTAATATGGTTATTTCCCTCTTTACGGTTGTTTATGTCATTTGTTTATTTCGTGATTTAAGTTCTAAAATTTCAAAAATATTGGAAAAAAATGTGTGATAAATTAAAAGGGATCACTAGCAAATTAAGGTTGTCTTGCCTGACATCGGAGTTGAGCGCCATCTCAATCTAAATTAGGATTAGGATCGTGACAAGATCAGCCCAAAATAAGCTAAAGTAGGTGATATTCCTACATTTGATTTGGGTATTGTTTTAGAGAATTCACCCAAAAAAGTTTCAAAATGAGCGCATGCAAAAGAAGAGATCGAGCCCAGGATTCCCTCTCGTGAGGCTAGGGCAAAAGCTCGTACAAAATAAAAGCACGATATGGATGCTGGTGAATCCTCGATACATGTTAAATCTGCAAAACGGAAAGGCAAAGAAATTGCTTTCGATGATGATTTCGTCGAAGAAGAAGCTATCATGAAAGTTGGAAAAAAAATTAGAGTGTCTCCTACTGTTAAACCTTCAAAAAATAAAAAGGTTAAAAAATCTTCTAAAACTATTCCCCAACAGTCTTTGGAGAAGGTAAAAATGTAGCTAGCGTTTGGCCATGGATTCCCAAATTTGTTATGAAAAATCTTATTTGGGTGAAGTTTGGTTTGAAGATGAAAATGAATTTGGACATCAGTTTTCAAAACAAATTTCCCAAATTTATTTTGGAAAAACATAAAACATGACTTATACCCATAATTTCTACAAACTATCACAAATACCCAACAATACCATTATCAATAATATTCATTAAATTATCGCAAATCATAGTCCTGAACATAAATGAATTTGGTACAAAATTACCATTTTTATAATAAACTACATGATACACTATCAGATGTCCGAGGAGACGAAGCAACATTGTTACAAAATAATAAATGGTGGGCTCTTTTATAAAATAGAAAAGTTTGAGACAATTTTTAAAAAATTTAATAGTGATAATTTGGCCCAATTTGGGATTTGGGATTTGGGATTTTGCCAAAATGTAGGGAAAATTTATGTTCAAACATGTATTTTTCAAATAAAACCCAAATGTATTTTGGCAAAATCTATTGCCAAACGGGTCCTTAGTAGTTTCAATTTTATTTTTCTAAAGTTAAAAACATGTTCCCATTCTTATGAATATGCATAATTTTTGTTTTTGTAGTGGTAAAAATTTTGTCTACATTGTGTAGATTTATGTTTTTCTTATTGTAGATAAATTGTACTATAAACGTAATTATTTTGTTTTCTGGGTTTTACTCTATTCTTATGATTGCAGATAAATTGTTATATAACTGTAGTTATTTTGTTTTCTGGTTTTGACTCTATTTTTCTGATTGTACATAAATTGTAGTATAAATGTAGTTATTTTATTTTCTGGTTTTGAAACAATTTTTAATAACTTTCCTTTTCTTTTGCTACAGAATGGATCTTTTTTGCACCTCCTGATGTTGATTATGGGATAATTAGGTTTCAGATATTATCCGACCCCACCATTCCTGGCCAAATCAAGGATTTACTGTATGAAAATGGTTTAAACCTGTTTAAGAAGACATGTTTTGGGTATTTTCTTTCCTTGCCCAAAATATGTATGCAAAATCAAGTAATTCATTTTCTCATGAAGTATGAATTGACCGCATCTGGTTCTGACTTTTTTTCAGCAGAGATAAAGGGTCAGCGGTTGAATTTTGATTATTTGCCCTAATTAGTAGCCTTATATTTTACGGAAGTGACAGACTTTTGTTACACACCTAAGTATAACAGTAAAATAATGAAAATCTATTTTCCAAACAAGAAAAAAGTTAAGAATTCATACTTAAAACAAATTGTAACCAGTCGTAGTTGGGTGAACGATGAGGATGCAGTCAAGCTTTGTATTATTTATCTCATAGAATTCTTCCTCTATCCTTCAGAAAAAGACAATGTAGGTTTGCTAGACCATTTTAGATTCTATTTGGTGGACTCAAGGCAGCATGCAAACTACGCATTGGGTGGTGAATCTTATACACAATTGCTTCCGTCCGGTAGGCACAAGATCAACCCATCTGTTCATTTTTATATCATTCGAGGCTTTGCACTAGCTATGCAAATATGGTTGTATGATTGTTGCTCTATCGCCAATACTGATATAGCTACAAGGGTTGCTAATTCGATTTCTCGCATACTTAGCTGGTAAGCTAGTAAGGACAAGATATGGTTATTTGCAATTGAAGATAGAATGATCAAATCATCATGGATCAAGGTAAATGGTTTTCACTTCCGCGTAGACAATCTAATACAAATTATTGAAATTGTTTATATATATGTCTAAGTCACTCACATTTCTTTTTTTCACTCAGTTCACCAACATTAATTGAAGCACCAGAAGAGCTTTCAAGAATGAATTTGCCAGATAAAGTTGAATACATCATTGAAGAAGTTGAAACAAAGTCCGAGCATCTGATAGATGCTCCATCTCCATCCGGACATAAGCAGGCAATTGGAATAGATGACAAGAAAGTTGTGAAACAAATAAAAAAATTAAGAAAAGATGTTGACAAGGTAACATATATACATAATCCTAGATGGTTTCTTTAATTTATTATGTGCAATTTATTTCGTTAACTCTTTCTATTTTAATATGTAGGTTGGTTCAGATCTTGGATCTTTCAAGAAAGAGGTTTTTGAAGAACTAGGTAGCAATCAACTGCTACTCAATTATTCAATCAAGGCTGTTTTACGGGCAATAAACATCAAAAGGATAACATTGATGATAAGGTTTCATTTGAAATACACTCATTTTAGACAACATTTTTACAATGTCTAAGTTTATATCATAATTCATAAAGTATATAGCCTAACAAATTAAATGCATGTAGTTTACTGGCATATAACGACCCGGACGGTCGTTTTGAGAGTTAGAGCCCTGATCCCCTATGTTGTTTTTCTTCCCTTATTTCCTTTAGACACTATGTATAGAAAACAGTTACATAAATTTCTTAGAGATTGTGACTCGTGATTATCGGGTTTTGGGAATGCTGTTTGTATTCGAGTGCTAGGTTACTTGTACATACCGTACAATATTTTTATCACTATATAGTATCTAATGAAGTTTAGTTGTTAATTACTGCTTTATTTCCGTTATTTCGAAATTATTAGGCTTACCTAGTCGTAATGACTAGGTGCCGTCACGATGTCTTACGGAGGGAGAAATGGGGCGTGACAAGTTGGTATCAGAGCTCTAGCTTCATAGGTATCGTGAGTCACAAGCCGGTTTATTAGGGTCTCGCGGATCGGTACCGAGACGTCTGCCCTTATCTTCGGGAGTCTATGGAACTGTTAGGGATAATCATACTTCTTTGATTTCCTTGTCATGCGAGTTATTGGCATAAAATTCTAAAATTCTCTATTTCTCACAGATGGTGAGGACCCGTACCGGGAGATTTGATGATCAGGCACCCAAGCCCCCTGCTAGAGCCGCTAGAGGCCGGGTCCATGGTAGAGGACGATCACGCGGTGAAACCAGAGTACCCGCCCGAGCTGCGACAGAGGACCCCCTAACAGCTCCAGCTAGAGGGCAGGCACCAGAGGTTTCTATTGCTACACCAGTCATCCAGGAGACTCTAGCCCAGTTCATGAGCATGTTCAGCACCTTATCTTAGGCTGGACTGATTCCACTAGCTCCCGCCACATCTCAGGCCAGGGGAAGGGCACAGACTCCCGCAGCCCGTACTCCTGAGCAGAGGTTCCAGGTTGATCAGGCCCTAGAGTTTATTCCTCTGCCGCCGGTAGCTCCGATTCATCATGAGACCAGGACAACCACTTTTGAGGTGGAGCAACTTAGACTTTAGAGGTACAAGAAGTACACCCACCTACTTTCAACGGATTAGATTCAGATGATGCTCAAGGTTTTCAGGATGAGTGTCATCGTATTACGTACTATGGGCATAGCAGAGACGAGTGGGGTTTCTTTCACCACTTTTCAGCTTAGAGGAGCAGCCTATCAGTGCTGGCGTGCTTATGAGCGGAGTTTTCCGGACGAGGAAGCCTCACTCACATTGACTTAGTTCTCGAATATGTTTTTGATAGAGTATGTTCCTCAGAGCCTCAAGATGCATGGAGCGTGGAGTTTGAGTAGTTGCGCCAGGGTTCTATGGTTGTGTCAGATTATGCAGTCTGTTTCAGAGAGTTGGCCTGACATGCACCGACCTTGGTTGCCACAGTTCGGGAGAGGGTTTGTCGCTTTATTGAGGGACTCCACCCCAGTATTAGGACCAGTATGGCTAGGAAGTTGGAGATGTATATATGTTATAAGCAGGTCGTGAGTGTTTCCAGAAGAGTGGAGGGCATGCTTGGCCGAGGCAGAGAGGAGAGAGAGGCCAAGAGGTCTCGAGAGACTGGTTATTATTTTGGAGCTCGTGCCCTAGCAGCTCGCCATGGTAGGGGTTATGTGAGTCGCCCTATTCATTCAGCTCTTCCAGCAGCCAGCGGTGTTCTAGCCCCTTCTAGGCCTCAGGAGCCTTATTATGCGTCTCCAATATCTAGTGCACCCTCATGCTCGGGGTGGTATTAGGGAACAGTCCAGCAGACCTATCCCTAGCCAGTCATAGCAGTTGCGTCCTGAGGGGTTGTTTTGAGTGTGGTGATACTCTCCATATGGTGAGGGATTGCCCCAGACTTAGGAGAGGTGCACCTCCACAGACTTCTCAGCCACCACGTGCTCCATTGGGTCTTCCGGCCTTAATTCTAGCACCAGCTGCCACCCCACCCACTCAGTCAGCTCGAGGTGGAGGTCAGGGAGGTTGAGGTCACCCTATAGGGGAAGGCCATGCCAGGTATTATGCTCTTCCAGCTCGTTCAGAGGCAGTTACTTCCGACTCTGTCATCATAGGTATTGTTCCGGTCTATCATAACGATGCATCGATATTATTTGACCCGGGATCTATGTATTCATATGTTTCCTTTTTATTTTACTCCACATTTGGGGGTATCTCAGATTCTTTGAGTTCCCATGTTTATGCATTTACTCCTGTGGAAGATTCTCTAATTGTGGACAGCGTGTATCAGTCGTGCTTGATTTCTCTTAGTGTTTTGAGACCATAGTCGATTTATTATTGCTCAGCATGGTAAATTTTGATATTATCTTAGGCATGGACTAGTTATCGCCCCATTATGCTATTCTTGATTGTCACGCTAAGACCGGTGACACTAGCTATGCTAGGTTTACCGCGATTAGAGTGGAGGGGTACCTTAGACTATACACCCCACAAATTTATTTCATTTCTTAAGGCTCAACGAATGGTTGAGAAGGGGTGTGACATGCATCTAGCTTATGTGAGAGATGTCAGTATTGATACCCGTACAGTTGAGTCAATTCCACTAGTGAGGGATTTTCCAAACTAATCTCTCGGGCGTGCCGCCCGACAGAGATATTGATTTTGGCATTGATCTATTATCGGGCACTCAGCCCATCTCTATTCCTCCTTACCATATGGTTCCTCTTGAGTTGAATGAGTTGAAGGAGCAGTTGCAGGAGTTTCTTGATAAGGGCTTCATCCGGACTAGTGTGTCACCTTGGGGTGCTCCGGTCCAGGCTATCATCAATTGAAGATTCGGGAGCCAGATATTACCGAAGACTGCTTTCAGGACCAGATATGGTCACTATGAGTTTCTTGTCATGTTTTTCGGTATGACTAATGCCCCAACAGCCTTTATGAATTTGATGCATAGTGTGTTCCGGCCTTATCTTGACTCCTTCATCATTGTGTTCATTGACGACATTCTAGTGTATTCCCAGACTCAGGAGGATCATGAGCAACACCTGAGGACTGTGCTTCAAACTTTGAAAAAGAAGAGGTTATGTGCAAAATTTTCAAAGTGTGAGTTTTGGCTTTACTCAGTGGACTTCTTGGGTCACGTAGTATCGAGTGATGGGATCCAGATAGATTTGAGGAAGGTGGAAGGAGTGCAGAGTTGGTCTAGACCTTCATAAGCTACGAAGATCCGCAGTTTTCTTAGTTTGGTGGGGTATTAACGTCGTTTTGTAGAGGGATTCTCATCTATTATAGCACCTATGACCAGGCTGACCCAAAATTATGCTCCGTTCAGGTGAATAGAGGAGTGTGAGGAGAGCTTTCAGAAGCTCAAGACAACTTTGACTACAGCCCCAGTATTGGTATTACCTAGAGGTTTGGGGTCTTACACCGTCTATTGTGATGCCTCGCGGATTAGTCTTTGCGCGGTGTTGATGTAGGATGGTAGGGTGATTGCCTATGCGTCCAGACAGTTGAAGGTGCGTGAGAAGAACTATCATGTCCATGATCTTTAGTTAGCAACTATTGTTCACGCCTTGAAGATTTGGCAGCACTATTTGTACGGTGTGCCTTGTGAGATCTATACCGATCATCGGAGTTTGCAGCATATGTTCAAGTAGAAAGATCTTAACTTGCATTAGCGGAGGTGGTTGGAGCTGCTTATGGATTATGACATCACCATTTTGTACCACCCGGGGAAGGCCAATGTAGTGGCCGATGCTTTGAGTTGTCGGACGGAGAGTTTGGGGAGTTTGGCATATCTTCCAGCAGCAGAATAGGCCCTTAGCATTGGATGTTCCAGCAGCAGAATAGGCCAGCCAGTTCATGAGATTGGATATTTTGGAGCTGAGCCGAGTATTAACTTGTGTGGTCTCTCGGTCTACTCTTTATGATCGTATCAAAGAGTGTCAATATGATGATCCCCACCTGCTTTTCCTCAAGGACACAGTCTAGCACGGTGATCGCTAAGGAGGTTACTATTGGGGATGATGCCTAATGTTGATGGTTTACATTAGTTGATTCTTCAGGAGGCTCATAGCTCACATTACTCTATTCATCCGAGTGTTGCGAAGATGTATCTGGACTTGAGGTAGCATTATTGGTGGAGGAGGATGAAGAAGGATATAGTAGAGTATGTTGCTCGGTGCCTAAATTGCCAGCATGTGAAGTATGAGCATCGACGACCGGTGTGGGTTTCTTCAGAAGTTGGAGATTCCGGAGTGGAAATGGGAGCAGATCACTATGGATTTTGTTGTTGGACTCCCACCGACTCAGCGGAGGTTTGATGCAGTTTGGGTGATTGTGGATAGGCTAACCAAGTCGGCTCATTTCATTCCATTGATGACTACATATTATTCCAAGCAGTTGGCTCAAATCTACATCTGTGAGATCGTCAGGCTTCATGGTGTACCGGGGTACGCAGTTTACATCACGATTCTGGAGATCCATACAGCAAGAGTTGGGTACTAAGGTGGACCTGAGCACATCATTTCACCTCAGACGAACGGTCAATACGAGCACACTATTTAGATACTAGAGGATATGCTCTGTAGGTGTGTGCTGGAGTTTGGAGGGTCATGGGACCAATTCTTGCAACTTTCGGTTCGCCTACAACTATAATTATCAGTCCAGCATTCAGATGGCACCGTATGAGGCTCTGTATGGTAGGCGGTGTCGGTCCCTAGTGGATTGGTTCGAGCCGGGCGAGGCCCGATTATTGGGTAGATAGTTGGTCCAGGATGCCCTGGATAAGGTGAAGGTGATTCAGGATAGACTTTGCACAGCCCAGTCCAGATAGAAGAGTTATGCGGACTGGAAGGTTTGCGATGTAGCATTCATTCTTGGAGATCGGGTCTTGCTTCGGGTATCGCCTATGAAGGGAGTTATGAGGTTCGAGAAGAAGGGCAAGATGATCCCGAGGTACATTGGCCCTTTTGAGGTATTGTGGCGTGTTGGGGAGGTTGCTTATGATATTTCT
Organism: Nicotiana undulata; assembly: GCA_005239495.1. NCBI lineage: Eukaryota > Viridiplantae > Streptophyta > Magnoliopsida > Solanales > Solanaceae > Nicotiana > Nicotiana undulata. Next base: position 37,376 of record ML255618.1, read on the forward strand.
TTACCTCCCAAGCTAGCAGAAGTTCATCCGGTATTCCATATTTCCATGCTCCGAAAGTATCACGGTGCTCCGGCTCATGTATTGGATTTCAGCTCAGTTCGTTTGGACAAGGATCTATCTTATGTTGAGGAGCCAATGGCTATCTTGGACAGGTAGGTCAGAAAGCTAAGGTCAAAGATCATTGCTTCAGTAAAGGTCCAGTAGAGGGGTCAACGGGTCGATGAGGCAACTTGGGATACCGAGCGGGATATGCGCAGCTGTAATCCTTATCTTTTCGTAACTCCAGGTATGTCTCTATGCTTGTTCAAGGACGAACGATTGTTTTAAGAGGGGGAGGATGTAACGACCCAGCTGGTCGTTTTGAGAGTTAGAGCTCTGATCCCGTATGTTGTTTTACTCCCTTATTTTCTTTAAACACTATGTATAGATAACAGATAAACATATTTCTTAGAGTTTGTGACTCGTGATTACCGGGTTTTGGGAATGCTGTTTGTATTCGAGTGGTGGGTTACTTATACATGTCGTACAATAGTTTTATCAGTATATAGTATCTAGTGATGTTTAGTTGTTAATTATTGCTTTATTTTCGTTATTTCAAAACTATTAGGCTTACCTAGTCGTAGCGACTAGGTGTCGTCACGACGTCTTACAGAGGGAGAAATGGGTCGTGACATGGTAGTTCTACAAAAAATGATGATCACTCCAAAGAAAAGAACAATCAACACTTTCCGAGAAGTAGTGCTGAACCAGTGCATGCCAACAACAGCAAAACATGCATCTACATTATATCTACAATATATCTACAATATATCTATAATATATCTACATATATCTACATATCCACATTATTTCTACAATATATCTACATATATATACATAACTACATTATGTCTACAACATATCTACATATTGCCTAAATTACCAGCACCTAATCTGCATTATGTTTCCAATAATTTTCTTAGATACATGGCACGTGAATGACATAGAATTGAGGAGAATGTTCTTGTATGTGTTGATTTATCTTCCCAATTTGAAGGGGCATTTGATGAAGAGAATGCACGTGTGATTTGGTATTTGTTATCATCACATTTCACAATACATTTTGCATATCAGCTGTAGGACAGCATTTCAATAAATTTACTACAATTAAACTATAATTTATATGCAGTGATGTTAATGTTTACTACAAATTATCTACAATTTTATTAAGTTATACATATTTAAGGAAACTATGCATGCAGAATCTCCAAAACAGGAAGCTACAATAAGCATTCCAGGAGAACAAAAAATGAGGAGAAGGAGACAAAAATGCAATCTCCCATTCAAGAAGAGAACGTTATACAACAAGGAGATGATTGCTGTGAAGATTTCAGTGGTATTATACATTATATTATAATTGTAGAAAAAAAACAGGTTTAATATATAAGTTTCAATTTTCAATAAAGAGTCGATGTAACATGTCTTTTTATTCTTATGTTTTAAATTTTGAAGGTGAACCAGTCGACTACATTATAGGTGATTCGGACAATGACTCCAGATCTGAAAAAAAGGAAATAACACTTGATGATTTTGAGCTTCCAGAGAACTTCTCCCAGATTGTTAAGTTCGGTGAGCTTAATGAAGATTAAACAACCCATGTGCATCAAGGAAGAGCAAGGCGCCTGGAAGGCATGCCACATCCCCCTTTCTCCCTTTTTACAGTTTTGGGGGGAGCACTTCTGTTGGACCTCCAATTCTCCTCATCAAGCATCCATTTACTAGGGTTATTGGCGAAGATGTTGATCCTGACTTGTTAGAAGAATTCAATAAGTGGTTATACTTTGGTACCGATACAGTTTCAAATAGGTTACTTTATACTATTTGTTCATATTTTCGAGTGCATTCATCTTTTGGATTTCCACTTGAATCTACATATTTATTGTAATTGCTATGTGTTTAAATAGGAGGAAGGTGCCTTATTCTGTAAAATATAAATAGCTTAAGCCGTTGTATGATCTTGGAGTGGAGAAAGTTGATAAAAAGAGTGGTTTTATACTTTGGCACATCCCGGGCAAGTCCTCAACGACACGGTAAACACATACACTGGAAAAAATTTAATGACTAGCTGTAGTATTCTGTCATCTAAAGATTTTGTAATTTTTTTCTTTAAAAATTGTATGAAGCGTTGAGAAATAATGAAATTTGTTTTTATGCAGCACATTGATTGTCACGACCCAAAATCCTAACTCAGGTCGTGATGGCGCCCAACAGCGGGGTCGGGCAAGACAACACTCAATTTACTAAGGTTTCCTTCTTTTTGATTAAACCTCTCGACATATACCAAGGTTTAAAGCTTAAAACATTAAATCGAAAAGGGTAATTAACAAGTTTTTAACCAAAAGCAGTCGTAAGAGGCATGAGCCAATATATATACAGACCATAACCCATAATAGCTACCACGTGTGTGCCAGGAACTAGTGTCACAAGTCCTACGGGCATACTAGCAGGATATACATAAGATATAATATACAGTCCCACTGTTTGAAAGAAATAGACGAGAAATAAGAAAAAGAAACTCCATGGTGTTGCCGAGGATCGTCAGGAGAAGCAGCTCACTGTGAAGTCAGGTCCAACTCTAATCAGAATCTAGCTCCGGTCTGATAACCAGATGCACCAGCCTCAGAACCTATACAATTAAGTACAGAAGCGTAGCATGAGTAAATAAATAAATATCTACCCAGTGAGTATCCCGTCTAATCTCGAAGAAGTAGTGACGAGAGGTCGACTTGACACCCACTAAGGTCCAATAATATAATATGACAGGATATGATTAAAGCAGTAGGCATGTAAAGGCAGTAAAGCAGCAAATATAAGGCACTAAAATCCGAGTAAGTACTGGAAGTAAATAAACAATATCTCCTTCATTCTTCCACCAAATAATCTGTCAAATCAATATCCATGAAATTGGTAACAATTTATCAAATGCATACGGGATAAGGACAACATGACTGAGCCATAAAATAATCATCTCTCTGCACTGCCGAGGGTCGAACGGCCCGAACCATAAGTGCATCCTTGCCATAATTAATCATACATATGCACTGCCGAGGGTCGAACGACCCGAACCATAAGTGCATCTTTCAATCCTACATGGCGTACGGCCCGCTCCCATGAGAGTAGGGGAAATCACACTCCGCTCGCGGAATGTAAATTGCGAAGCGGTCACATGCACACACAATAATCCTTAACAATTTACTTTCCGTAAACAATTCCTCCCAACTATCCACTTCCATAAACCTAAGGGAAACAATACTACATATAACATGAGTTCATATAATTCATTACAAGGAAGAATGCGAGGCATGATGTGGCACTAACTACCCGGACATAGCAATAATAGCCACTAGGTACGGACTCTCATCACTTGGTACGTACGTATCCCCCACAAACATTACACATAGCATTTAAATCACCTATGGGGACACTTCCCTCTTACAAGGTTAGAAAGGAGACTCGCCTCACGTCAAATCTACTCCTTGGGTCAAGAATGCGCCCGAAACTCCGAATTCGTCTCCCAAGGACTCGAAACTAATCAAACGTTACGTAAATATATCAAATTATAGTCAAAGCATGGAATTCTCCTATTTATTTAGTTGATTCATCATTCTTGAAGAAATCCCAAAATTCACCCCCGGGCCCGCACGCTCGGATTCCGAAAACTCTCGAAGGAAACACTCACGCATAACCTAAGGATCGTTAATATATGATTTTTACTTGATTTCATAGCACATTCACGGGTAAATTCTCAAATTTCTCGAAATCCCTAGGTTACTACCCAATTCCTTGATTTTCACTAATTAAGTAGTTAATTTAACTAGTAATTCATGTATTAAACTAATACTAGGGTAGAATTTACTTACCTCTTCAGTATCTAGGTGAATTGGCTCTTTTCCAAGCTTCCTAGGTCGACAATGGTGGAAAAAAATGAACAAAATGAACAAAATCCCGTGTTTTAAAGAAACACACTGCCTAACAGTGGTTCTGCACCTGCGGTCTCGCACGCCGCGGAAAAATGGGACAAGGGCATGGGCTCGCACCTGCGTGAAGGAGTCCGCACCTGCGGCTCCGCATCTGCGGGAAATGGCCCGCACCTGCGAGAACTGGGCAGTCCACCTGGGATCGCACCTGCGAGGCTGGGACCGCAGGAGCGGTACCGCACCTGCGTCTGGGCAACCGCACCTGCGGTCACACCAGATCCGGTGCACCAACAACTATTGCAGCTGGTTTTTGGCCTCGTTTGGTGCCCGAGAGGCACCTGGGCCCACCCGATCCCCCGTCCAAACATACCAACAAGTCCAAAATCATAATACAAACTCGCTCGAGCCTTCGGAACACTCAAAACAACGCTAAAACTCAAAATCACCCCTCAAAACCCCTAGAATCAAAACTAAAGAACTTCAAGTTCTTGAATTCGATATTAATGCTCCGAACCGACCTATACTACTCAGAATGAAACCAAATTTTGGAGGCAAGTCATAAATGACATAACAGAACTATTACCGGTCTTGGAATTCCATTCGGACCTTGATAACATAAAAACACGTTCCAAAAACAAATTCTGAACTTAAGAAAACTCTTATTTCGATATTTGGTGCCGAAATGCCCCCAGATCATCCAAAACCCATTCCGAACATACGCCCAAGTCCGAAATCATCATACGAAGATACCAGAACTGTCGAAACTCGATTACGTGGTCGGTTGCTCAAAATGTTGACCGAAGTCAAACTTGGCCCAAAAGGTCAACCTTAAGGAACTAAGTGTTCCTATACTTACTAAACACTTTTGAATCCCGAACCACCCGCCCCCGCAAGCATAAATCACCATAAGCCGCTATGGGAAGTTTCATTTAGGGGAACGGGGTCCGAATATGCAAAATGATCAGTCGAGTCATTACATTCTCCACCTCTTAAACAAAAGTTCATCCTCAAACGGGTCTAGAATCATACCTGATGTGCTGAATAAGTGCAGATATCTGCTCTGCATGTCCTCCTCGGACTCCCAGGTCGCTTCCTCGATTGGCTGGCCCATCCACTAGACCTTTACGGCAGAAACTCTCTTTGATCTCAATTGGCTATCCTGTCTATCAATAATAGCAACTGGCTCCTCCCCGTAGCCCAACCTCTCATCTAACTGAATAGTGCTGAAATCAACCACGTGAGAGAAATCGGCGTGGTACCCCCAGAGCATGGATACATGGAATACCGGATGAACTTCTGATAAGCTGGGAGGTAAGGCTAGCTCATAAGCAACCTCCCCAACTCGCTTCAACACCTCGAAGGGACCTATAAACCGTGGGCTCAACTTGCCCTTCTTCCCGAACCTCATAATACCCTTCATTGGCAAAACCTTCAACAGAACCTTATCTCCCTCCATAAATTATACGTCATGCACCCTCTGATTTGCGTAACTCTTATGTCTGAACTGTGCTGTGTGGAGCCTCTCGTGAATTAACTTCACCTTCTCCAAAGCACCTCTCACCAGGTCGGTGCCATATAACTTAGCCTCACCATGCTCAAACCACCCGATAGGAGAACGACATCGCCGACCATACAAGGCCTCAAATGGAGCCATCTAGATGCTGGACTGATAACTGTTATTGTAAGCAAACTCGGCCAAAGGCAAGAACTGGTCCCACTGACCTCCGAGGTCAATCACACATGCCCTAAGCATGTCCTCCAATATCTGAACTGTACGCTCTGACTGACCATCAGTTTGAGGGTGAAAGGTTATGATGAGATCTATCTGGGTACCCATCTCACTATGCAATACTCTCTATAAGTGCGAGGTGAACTGAGGACCTCGATCTGATATAATAGACACCGGCACACCGTGTAACCGGACTATCTCCCGAATGTAGATCTGGGCTAGCCTCTCAGAAGTATAAGTAGTAGCTACAGGAATGAAATGCACCGATTTGGTCATTCTATCCACAATGACCCAAACCGCGTCAACCTTCCGCAAGGTCCGAGGCAACCCAACCACGAAGTCCATAGTGATGCGCTCCCACTTCCACTCAAGAATGGGCATCTGCTGAAGTAGGCCTCCTGCCTCTGGTGCTCATACTTAACCTGCTGGAAATTAAGACACCTAGCCACATACTCCACAATGTCCCTCTTCATGATACATCTTCGTAGCACCAAGATGAACAGAATACCGAGAACTGTGTGCCTCCTCTAGAATCCTCCCTCTAAGGCCATCGACATTAGGAACACATAAACGACCCTGAAGCCTCAGAACACCATCCTCGTCAATAGTAATCTCCTTGGCCCTACCCAAAACCACTGTCTCCCGCAGCTCCGCCAAACACGGATCATCATACTGCTGAGCCTTAATCTCCCCCAAAAACGAAGACTGAGCAACCACATGTGCAAGAACTCGACGAGGCTTTTAAAGGTCTAATCTCCCTAGGCGATTAGCCAAAGACTGAATTTCAAAGGCTAGAGGTTTCTCCTCTATTGCAATGTAAGCCAAGCTACCCATACTCTCTGTCTTCCTGCTCAAGGTATCTGCTACCACATTTGCCTTGCCCGGATAATAAAGAATGGTGATATCATAATCCTTCAGCAACTCAAGCCACCTGTGCTGCCTCAAATTAAGATCCCTCTGCTTGAACAAGTGCTGCAAGCTGCGGTGGTCAGGATAAACCTCACAGGACACTCCATACAAGTAGTGCCTCCAAATCTTAAGGGCATGAACAATCGCCACCAACTCTAAATCGTGCACAGGATAATTCTTCTCATGAACCTTCAGCTGGCGAAAAGCATAAGCAATAACTCTCCCTTCCTACATCAACACACATCCCAAACCAACGCGTGAAGCGTCGCAATACACTGTATTCATCCCAGAATCGGAAGGTAATACTAGAACTGGTGCTGAAGTCAATGCTGCCTTGAGCTTGTGGAAGCTCGCCTCATGCTCGTCAGACCATCGGAACGGGGCATTCTTCTGAGTCAATCTAGTCAATGGGGCTGCAATAGAATAAAGCCCCTCCACAAAATGGCGGTAATAAACTGCTAGGCCCAAGAAGCTCATGATCTCTGTAGCTGAAGTAGGACGTGGCCAACTCTGAACTGCCTCGATCTTTTGAGGATCAAACTTGATACCCTCTCCGGATACCACATGCCCCAAAATGCCACGGAATCCAACCAGAACTCACACTTGGAGAACTTAGCATATAGTTTTTGTTCCCGTAAGGTCTGGAGCACAACTCTCAAATGCTGCTCGTGCTTACCCAAGCTGCGTGAGTAAATCAAGATGTCATAAATGAAGACAATGACAAAGGAATCAATATACGGCCTGAACACCCTATTCATAATGTTGTTGGGGCATTAGTCAAGCCGAAGGACATCACCAGGAACTCATAATGGCCATATCTCGTACGGAAAGCAGTCTTCGGGACATCTGAGGCTCGAATCTTCAACCGATGATATCCCGATCTCAAATCGATCTTATAAAACACCCTAGCACCCTGCAGCTGGTCAAACAAATAATCGATGCGCGGCAAAGGATACTTGTTCTTGATGGTGACCTTGTTGAACTGGCGGTAATCAATACGCATCCGCATAGACCCGTCCTTCTTCTTCACAAATAGAACTGGAGCACCCCACGGTGATACACTCGGCCTGATAAACCCTTTAGCCAACAACTTCTCAAGCTGCTCCTTCAACTCCTACAGCTTCTTCGGAGCCATACGATACGGGGGAATGGAAATAGGCTAAGTGCCTGGAGCTACATCAATACAGAAATCAATGTCAAGATCTGAAGGCATGCGTGGAAGGTCTGAAGGAAATACATCAGCAAATTCTCGAACAACTGGCACTGAATCAATCATCGGAGACTCGGCGGTAGTGTCCCGCACATAAGCAAGATAGGCCAGACAACCCTACTCGACCATATGTCGAGCCTCAAGAATGAAATAACCCGTCTGGCTGCACTAACTGAGGAACCTCTCCACTCCAGCCTAGGAGACTCAAGCATGGCTAAAGTAGCTGTCTTAGCATGGCAATCTATCACGGCATGATAAGGAGATAGCCAATCTATGCCAAGAATAACCTCAAAATCAACCATGTCGAGCACTAGAAGGTCCGCTCTGGTCTCGAACCCACAGAATGTAATCACACAAGACCGATAGACCCGGACTACCACCACAGAATCACCCACAGGAGTGGACACATATATAGGAGAACCCAATGATTCACGAGGAACATCCAGAAAATGAGCAAATAATGCTGAAACATATGAATAGGTGGATCCTGGATCAAATAATATTGAAGCCTCTCTACCACATACTGAGATAATACCTGTGATCACAGCGTCTGAGGCCACTGCATCTGATCTGACCGGAATAACATAGAATCTAGCCGGAGCACCTGAAGACTGAGTGCCACCAGAGTGAACAGAAGCTAACTGGCCTCACCCTAATTGGCCTCCGCCTCTAGGATGACCCCTACCGACCTGTCCTCCACCTCTAGGTGGTCAGACTGCTGTTGTTGGACCCATGGGTTGATAACTCTGATGCACTGCCTTGCCGCAAAACCTAGGACAATGCCTCCTCATATGACCTGGCTCCCCACACTCATAACAACCTCCAGTTACCATAGCCTGCTGCCCCGAAGAAGAACCCTGAATGGACGGAGAGCGATGTGGACCCTCTAGCATAGCATTGAAGTAGGAACTGGAGGATATCTAATGACTGGAATACTCGTCGGGTGAACTCTGAATAGCTGGAGGGCGGTAGGAACTCTCTGGCATGGCGCTGAACTGAGGCCTCGCTGGAGCACCTCGAGGAGGTGGTGGAGGTGCTGAATATGAAGGGCTGCTAGGCTGACTACTGCTAAACTGACCACTGCCCCTGCTCCATGCCCCTCGACCGATACCCCTCGATCCTGCGAGCCATCTCTACCACGAGCTGATAAGGAGTACCCATCTCCACCTCTCGGGCCATGGTGGCCCTAATACCTGGATGCAACCCAGCCACAAACCTCTGCACTCTCTCGACCTCAGTAGTTAATATCATGAGTGCATGGTGAGACAACTCTGAAAATCTGGCCTCATAATCTTTCACTGACATCTGTCCATGCTCTAGCTGCTCAAACTGATACTGCAACTCTTCCCTCTCAAAGGGTGGAATATATCTGTCTAGAAACATCCGAGTGAAATACTCCCAAGTGACATGAGGAGAATCTGTTGGTCTGCTGAGAATGTAGGACTTCCACCCCCTGCGAGCTCTTCCCTCTAACTGGAAGGTAGTGAAATACACTCCATGGGACTCTAATATCCTCATGTTGTGTTGTCTGTCCCTACACCTGTCAATGAAGTCATGGGCGTCCTCGCCTCGCTCACCTCCGAAGACTAGAGGGTGCAATCGAGTCCATCTATCTAATAACTTCTGCGGATCGTCGTCCGCAGCTGGTCTGGGCTCAAGTGCTGCTACAGGCTGAACCCCACCCACGGGCAGTGTAGCTGGAGTGTGATATAGTGTTGTTGTCTGACCTGCAGCCTGGGCAGTAGGGGTCAGGACTCCCCCTCCCACCTGAGAAGTAGCAAGATCTGCTGGAAATAAACCAGCCTGGGACATGGTGCCCATAAATCTCATCATACAGCCCATGACCTCCTTGAAGCCTGGCGCCGTCATGAAATCCACTGGAGCAGGATCTGCTGGAGGCACCTCGTCCTGCTCCTCTATAATAGGATCCTCTGGTGGTAGTGCAACTAGAATAGCTTTGGGACGCCCTCGTCCCCTACCTAGGGTCGGTGCCCTCCCCTGTCCTCTGCCACGGCCTATGACGGCGGGGGTAGAGGCATCTCCCGGGTCTGGAACATCGAATGCACGCGTCCTCACCATCTGTGAGAGAATAAAAGGGTGAGTTTTTGTAAACCATCGAATTCACGGTAGAATATGAATAAAGAGAGATTTCTTAACACCCTATATCCAACCGAAGATAAATACAGACGTCTATGTATCGATCCGCAGGACTCTACTAGATTTTCCCATGACTTGTGAGACCTACGTGAACCTAGAACTCTAATACCATGTTGTCACGACCCAAAATCCTAACTCAGGTCGTGATGGTGCCCAACAGCAGGGTCGGGCAGGCCAACACTCAATTTACTAAGATTTCCTTCTTTTGGATTAAACATCTCGACATATACCAAGGTTTAAAGCTTAAAACATTAAATAGAAAATGGTAATTAACTAGTTTTCAACCAAAAACATTCGTAAGAGGCATGAGCCAATATATATACAGACCATAACCCATAATAGCTACCACGTGTGTGCCAGGAACTAGTGTCACAAGTCCTACGGGCATACTAGCAGGATATACATAAGATATAATATACAGTCCCACTGTTTGAAAGAAATAGACGAGAAATAAGAAAAAGAAACTCCATGGTGTTGCCGAGGATCGTCAGGAGAAGCAGCTCACTGTGAAGTCAGGTCCAACTCTAATCAGAATCTAGCTCCGGTCTGATAACCAGATGCACCAGCCTCAGAACCTATACAATTAAGTACAGAAGCGTAGCATGAGTAAATAAATAAATATCTACCCAGTGAGTATCCCGTCTAATCTCGAAGAAGTAGTGACGAGAGGTCGACTTGACACCCACTAAGGTCCAATAATATAATATGACAGGATATGATTAAAGCAGTAGGCATGTAAAGGCAGTAAAGCAGCAAATATAAGGCACTAAAATCCGAGTAAGTACTGGAAGTAAATAAACAATATCTCCTTCATTCTTCCACCAAATAATCTGTCAAATCAATATCCATGAAATCGGTAACAATTTATCAAACGCATACGGGATAAGGACAACAAGACTGAGCCATAAAATAATCATCTATGTGCACTGCCGAGGGTCGAACGGATCGAACCATAAGTTCATCCTTTCCATAATTAATCATACATATGCACTGCCGAGGGTCGAACGGCCCGAACCATAAGTGCATCTTTCAATACGTCGTGTTGTACGGCCCACTCCCATGAGAGTAGGGGAAATCACACCCTGCTCGCGAAATGTAAATTGCGAAGCGTTCACATGCACACACAATAATCCTTAACAATTTACTTTCCGTGAACAATTCCTCCCAACTATCCACTTCCATAAACCTCAAGGAAACAATACTACATATAACATGAGTTCATCACATATAATTCATTACAAGGAAGAATGTGAGGCAGGATGTGGGCCTAACTACCCGGACATAGCAATAATAGCCACTCCGTACGGACTCTCGTCACTTGGTACGTACTTATCCCCAAGAAACATTACACATAGCATTTAAATCACCTATGGGGACAATTCCCTCTTACAAGGTTAGAAAGGAGACTCACCTCGCGTCGAATCTATTCTCGGGTCAAGAATGCGCCCGAAACTCCGAATTCGTCTCCCAAGGACTCAAAACTAATCAAACGTTACTTAAATAGATCAAATTATACTCAAACCATGGAATTCTCCTATCTATTTAGTCAATTCATCATTCTTGAAGAAATCCCAAAATTCACCCTCAGGCCCGCACGCTCGGATTTTGAAAACTCTCGAAGGAAACACTCACCCATAACCTAAGGATCGTTAATATATGATTTTTACTTGATTTCATAGCCCATTCACGGTTAAATTCTCAAATTTCTCGAAAGCCCTAGGTTACTACCCAATTCCTTGATTTCCACTAATTAAGTAGTTAATTTAACTAGTAATTCATGTATTAAACTAATACTAGGGTAGAATTTACTTACCTCTTCAGTAGCTAGGTGAATTGGCTCTTTTCCAAGCTTCCTAGGTCGACAATGGTGGAAAGAAAATGAAGAAAATGAACAAAATCCCGTGTTTTAAAGAAACACACTGCCTAACAGTGGTTTCGCACCTGCGGCTCAAGGACCGTACCTGCGGTCTCGCACCTGCGGAAAAATAGGACAAGGCCCTAGGCTCGCACCTGCGTGCAGGAATCCGCACCTGCGGCTCCGAACTTGTGGGAAATGGCCCGCACCTGCGAGAACTGGGCAGCCCACCTGGGATCGCACCTGCGTCTGGGCAACCGCACCTGTGGTCACACCAGATCAGGTGCACCAGCAACTATTGCAGCTGGTTTTTGGCCTTGTTTGGTGCTCGAGAGGTACCTGGTCCCACCCGAGCCCCTGTCCAAACATACCAACAAGTCCCAAATCATAATACGGACTCGCTCGAGCCTTCGGAACACTCAAAACAATGCTAAAAATCAAAATCACCCCTCAAAACCCCTAGAATCAAAACTTAAGAACTTCAAGTTCTTGAATTCGATATCAATGCGCCGAACCGACCTCTACTACTCGGAATGACATCAAATTTTGCAGGCAAGTCATAAATGACATAACGGAACTTTTCCCGGTCTCAAAATTCCATTCAGACCTCGATAACACAAAAACATGTTCCAAACCAAATTATGAACTTAAGAAAACTCTTATTTCGATATTGGGCGCCAAAATGCCCACGGGTCATCCAAAACCCATTCTGAACATACTCCCAAGTCCGAAATCATTATACGAAGCTACCGGAGCTATTGAAACTCAATTCCGAGGTCGTTTGCTCAAAATGTTGACCGAAGTCAAACTTGGCCCATAAGGCCAACCTTAAGGAACTAAGTGTTCCTATACTGCTCTAAACACTTCCGAATCCCGAACCACCCGTATCTGCAAGTCATAAATCACCATAAGCCGCTATGCGAAGTTTCATTTAGGGGAACGGGGTCCGAATGCACAAAATGACCGGTAGGGTCGTTACATTGATGTTATTTTATACTATTTGAGAAAGAGAGGAAAGTATGTTCCTTAAAACAAAATACGATTTATAACCACTGATTGTATGTTCAAGATTAGAATTGAACAAATTTATCAGAGGTACATAAATGCTCTAGCCGATACAAATCTTGTTGTTGTCAAACCCCAGAACGTCGTATCAGATTACATATTGGGGTACAGGTTACTCGCAAATGTTGCATTGGATCAAGTTGATTTTGTGATGACCATAAACATTGTGGCAAAACTTAATTGGTTATTTGTTGTGTTTGACATTATCGATAGGGTTCTATATGTTTATGATTCTATGGTCTCTTCACGAAGTCACAACATTGTTGAATCTGTCGTCAACAAGTTTGCTATTATGATCCCTCTCTACTTGTCATGCACCGGCTTCTATGGCAAACGTCTAGACATCAGCTTCAAAAACACAAAGGCATACATTGAAAAAGGTGTTACTAACCCTTTTGACATTCAATGGTTGGTCGGTGATGTCACGACCCAAAATCCATAAGGTCGTGATGGCGCCGGACACCACTGTCAGGCAAGCCAATCATTAAATTGTTAAGTTAAATTTCATGTTTTAGCATTTTCGAAATCATTTACCTTTCACTTTATTACATAATAATTGAATAAAATACGCTAAGTAAATAAGATAGTCTAATATTCCATTTTAATAAAATACATCCCAAACACTTCCCAGAACCTAGTGTCACATGTGCATGAGCAAATTTCTACGAATTTAACAGATACTACAATGATTGTCCGAAATACAATTGGACAAGGAATTTAAAATAAAAATAAATACATCTGAGGGAGACTCTGTCAGCTGCGGATCGCCTCTGGATGATGCAACTCGCCTAAGTCTCCAAGCCAGCCACATCGCTGTGAATGTACCTGTGCAATAAAAATGCACAACAAGTGTAGCATGAGTACGAAAACAACGTGTACTCAGTAAGTATCCCGCCTAAACTCAGAGAGGTAGTGACAAGAGGGCGATTTGACACTTGCTAGGGGTCAACACAATATAATATATGAAGGATATCAACGTGGTTATTAACATCGAATAACAAATAATGACAGGGAATATCAATTGTTTCCATAAAATTATAAATTCTCCGGGTTCCATCATTTCATCTTACAATGTGCGTCCTTAAGACAATTTAACAATTCAAGTCATAGGTGGTATACAATATGTATATCTCATGCGTAGGAAATGCCGAGGGTCGTTCGGCCCGAACCAACAATAATAAAATGTACATTGCCGAGGGTCGAACGGCTCGAACCATAGATGCATCTATTCCGCCATGGCGTACGGCCCGCTCCTATGAGAGTAGTGGAAATAATCACTCCGTTCATGAAATATATATATATATATTGCAAAGCGGTCACATATAAATAATAGAGTTACCCCACTCGCGAATCATACCTGCGACTCGGGTACCCATATAAATACTCGTATTCAAGTAATACCTCAAGGATTCATCAGGGATTATTTATCCAAGGAAAGGATAAATTCTCTTTTTAGATGATTAGGATAATGAAGTTTAACCTACCTAAGTACTCGTTTACTAATTCAATGATATTAGACAGTCTCATTTTACCAACAAAGTTGCAAGTACAACAAGTAAAGCATGCTAGTGGGTCCTATGCTACCCGGACATAAGCATAATAGTAGACGTTGAATGCTAAATATTTTCCTTAATTTCTTTTTGCAGTGACTGTGGTGTATACGTCGAGGCATTTTCAGAATATGCCAACATTTGAGAGCTAGCAGTGTCAAAGGAAGACCTTTCTGATATTGATCAACATCGTAGACGCTGTGGAGCGGTACTTCGGTATTATGCTAGGAAGAAGCAAGATACTGGTGCAAGTAGTGATAGCGAGGTGACTGCAGATTAACAAGAAGAAAAGGTACACCAGGTGTGAACGAGAGAACACAAGTCCGGAAGAAGAAGAATTAGTTGCCCTTTTCTGTAGAAATATTGTAGTTAAATTGATTAGCTGTAGTTGTTTTGTAGTAAAGTTGTATACAAATTGTTATCTAAGAACAAGTCAATTGAAGTTTATTTGTAGCAGATTTGTGGTACAATTATTTTACCATATATTTGATTATTTTATCCAGGATACTACTACTAAGAATATGAAACATCTTTTGTTTTTTTTTTGGTTGAAAGTTGTTAGTACTTGTTACACTCCATGTTTTCGTACATGAAAGTATGCCATAAATAAATTAATGGAAGCTCAAAAATGAGATGTTACATCCCTCATTTTCGAACGTTAAAGTTTCGTCGTAAGTTAATCGACGCAAGTTCGGAAATGAAATTATTTTGTGATTATAAGCATTATGCTATTTTAAACAAGTGATGAGTAAGTTGGTGAAGGTGAGAGGGTAAGCAAATCGAAGAAAATGAATTTCGTCCAAGTTTGGCATGTTGGGATAATACGGCCCTAGCTAGAATATCCGGTATTTATGCACTAATACCATACAAGGTACCACATGACCATGATAGTAAGGTGTATTAGGCATGTTAAAAGTGGATAGTATTTTAAATAATTTGAGTTTTTAATTATATGGGTAATTGATTAATTATTAGTTAATAAAAAATTAACAAGTTAATCAAGTGATTAGTGGATAATTAATTCAAATATTTGAATAAGTGTTACATCTTGAAACGTGGCAGCCCATTTAAAGACAAGTAATGACTCTTGAATTGGGATTGAGATGTGTCAAACTTAAGTCTATTATGCGGCTTAGTCACTAGTTAGGTAGGGCCTACCTTAAGTAAGGATAAAAATTGGGAATCTCTTAAGAAAGGATTGAAGAAAGGTAACGTTCTTTTGGCTAAGTGTTTTCAGACAAATCCTTACATAATAATACTATTTTCCATCTCTTGAAAAGAAGATTCCACCAAGACTTCTTAAGTGCAGAACGCTACTGCCAATTGTTTAAGGAAAAATTTCAGCCAATATTACCATTGTATAGCAACGTTGTTCTTCAAAGTTTTCGTACAACTTCTTCCGTGTTGACGCAATTAACTTGCGTTAGAGGGATTGTCAAGAGAATCGGCTCATGTATGTTAAGGCTATCCCTTCTTTTCTTTTTGGCATGATCTATACGACATAAGTGAAACGAGTAAATTCACAAGTTTCATAAAATACTCTATTCGTAGAAATGCTAGAGATATGTATATTCTTATTCTTCCATGTGTCCGATTATTCTATCTTTTGTTCATGGGTCTCAGAAATATGTAAGTTGGTAAAGTTTATTTCATGATATTAATCAGAGGCATAATGGCCTTATAACGTACCGAGAGATTTTATTAACGTATTTCATATGCATTTCATGCATTTATTCATGCACATTGACCCATGACCAGATGGCGTTATATATATATATGGGGGATATGGGTAAGTTTATGGCGTTAAATACGCACCACCACCTGATCAGCTGGTATAAATTGATGATGATATGATGGGATGCCCTCAGAGGCATGATGATGTTATGAAACATTTACCTATGCGCGACATGACATTCATACGCATATGCATGACACTATAATTATTTCATAATTTACAGAGTTATCCAGACTTACAGGTTGAGTCATTTACTCTATATTTCTTCCATGTTTGTTATGTACTTATTTATGTGCCTTACATACTCGATACATTGTTCGTACTGACGCCCCTTTTGCATGGGGACGCTGTGTTTCATGCCCGCAGGTCCTGATAGACAGGTTGAGAGTCCTCCAAGTAGGCTATTAGCTCATCAAAAGATATTGGTGCGCTCCATTTGCTCCGGAGTTGCTTATGTGGTCAGTATGATTAGGACATGTACTGATTAGTATGGCGGGATCCTATCCCGACCTTTATGACATTTATTTACTCTTAGAGGCTTGTAGAAATATTTCGTGTACGTTAAACATTGTACGGTCTTGTCGGCCTATGTTTTGAGTTTATAAATGATCATGTTGGCCTATTAAGCCCGTATGTCACGTGTACATGATGATGTAATAATAAAGATATGTTACGTTGGTACTCGGTTGAGTAAGGTACCGGGTGCCCGTTGTAGCCCAGCGGTTTGGGTCGTGACAAAAGTGGTATCAGAACAGTTCTATCCTAGGGATTCTACAAGCCGTGTCTAGTAGAGTCTTATTTATGGGTGTGTCGTGCACCACACTTATAAGTAGAAGGCTACAGGGCATTTAGGACTGTCACTCTTTCTGCTTACTCTAGATCGTTTGGTAGAGCTCGGTTGTAAGAACTCAATTTCCTAAACTCTATCTTACTCATAATAAGGTGATGCCTACATTCAGAAAGACGATCGATAAGAGATATAGCTGTGGAAGTGTTGAGTTAGAGGAAATCGATTTTGTGTCTTTCTTATGATGAGTAAATGAGAGGTCTTCAGCACATCATGCGTGCACTAAAAGGTGTACGGTTCTTGATAAGGAGATTTTAGGAAAGAATACTTATCCACTCTTACAGTAAAAGGAATAACGGAATTGAAAGTTAGACACGAGTTGTAGCAATAAAAAGAAGCAAGGTGAAGAAGGGTATAAGGTACCCAGTTAATAAAGATTATCCTTATTTTCCATTCAGGAAGAGATATATAAACATTTTGAGTTACCTTCAACAGTAACAGAGGTATGTACACTTGGCCATACTGATCTAAGTTATGCCCTATGGGAGCTAACAGAAGTAGTATAAGAAAAGGACGGATATCAGGATCCGGATGCGGTTAGAGTAACCCAAAATGTTGGATGGACTGTTAGCATTAACGGACATTTTCGAAGGATATTACAAACGTGGTAATAATTCTCCTTGTGAGACACCTAGATGGTGCTCTCTAAAATAGTATATTTGGATATGAGTACTACAAACATAGGCACTGGAAGCCTAGAATGGATAAATATTACCTTAGTATGGCTCTCGTCCTTAGTAGGGAGGGAATGTTAAGCAACCCTAAGAACCTATGGATGGAGCAAGGGGAGCTAAAATGCAAAGGAATCTCTTGTCGAAGTTTTCGGAAAAAAGTGATTGACATAAATGTTAGCAGGAAAATAAAAAGAGAGTTAATGAAGCAGTATGAGTAAAATGTGGTACATGGATGACAACGGTAGATAAAAAAAATGACAGTATTACAGAGTCTATAGTCAAGAGAAGGGAAATACGAAAGATGGCATGCCTTGAGACAACAAAAGAGTATATTCCATAAAGTCATATCCTCACTTCAAAAAATAAGTTTGTGACTCCGACGCAACTACCGGGAGGAAAAGTTAGACCCCAGAACAATAGAAATCAGTATGGGCTGGTGAACAAGATAAACTAAACATGAATTAGGGACTGAGTGATTTGATAATAGTCAGTATCATGAGAATTTCAGATTTGCGTTCCGACGATAATAGAATGGACAACAGAAGACGATTCATGAGAAATTCAGAGAATGGTCATTCAAGAAGACGCTTCCCTAAAGCAAGCAATATGGGCAAAGTTAAGCTTAAGGGATTGCATGTGCCAGTTTCATTAAGTGGCACAATCGCGAGTAAGGGAATTTGTTATCCATGGTATAGAAGGATTACCGCAAGGCAAGTAAGGTTTATTGATGTTGTGAAACGACGCCAAAGATGAAGAGGTAAAACATCTATAGGTAGATCCTCGTGGCTTCAACTCTTCGTGCTCCCTTAAAGGGGGGAATATGGAGTGATGTGGCATTAAGCCAGAATTAAGTGGTTCTAGTAATTATGGAATGGTAAAGTAAGAATGCGAAAGAAAATGAAAAAGGAATGAGATGGAACTTATCCAAATCCTACAGATATGCTATGATTCCAGTGCAAGCATGACGTCAAGGAGAGGAAGTAAGGGTTCCTGCCCGAAATGTTATTGATAGATAATGGGCTAGTGCGAGAGGTAAGTTAAGACAAAGGAAATAACCCAAGAAAGATTACACAGAATATTGATATGAGAATGGACCGACGACTAGTTAGCAGTTGATTCAGGAAGATCCTAGTTATAACTAGACATGAGGTACTTGAGATATATTCAGATAGGAGTTGGGGTAGTTAAAGGTACCGTATGAATGTTACGGGAATAAAAGAGAGTGCCACTACGAAGACAGTCATAATATCAGTTCAAAAGCACTCCTACAAGCACAAGGGCGTGGAGGTAAGTAACTACGGATAATTATAAGCGGCGAGGAAGGACATCAAAATTCTGTCGAATATATAATGTAATAAGATCACAGCTTTACAAGAGTCAGAGGATCCTCCCTAAATACTACAGTGAAAGACTAGCCGAGGAAGTAAGAAAGAAGGCTTCAACCTAAGCTCACTGACTTAAGGAGGAAATGGTCTTATAACAACAGTCTCACAACAACATTGTGTGCACTCCATAAGAAAATGGCACCCACTATGGCTAATGGACGGGAGGTAAAATCAGAAGTGATATTCAAGATCCTATGAGTTGTATGGAATTCCAAAATGTGTGGGGACTAAGATAAGCTAAGTATGCACGCAACAAGGGGGCAGAACGACCAGGAAAAGCAATTGCTTGCATTTAAAGAAAGTTGAGAAGGAATGAGAGGAATTATTCGATCAATGATCCCGAGTTAGTTACATTATGAGCACACTTAAGAGTTCGGAGTATAAGACATGCAACATATATGTTGACAATCATACAGTCGTAGAAGACTTCGGTATAAGTGAAAAGAAAGAATTGAGTCCAGGTTATAGAAAACGGATTGAGTTGTTAGAAGATTGTATCATGGATATTCCATAACGCCCATGAAGTGTGCATTAGCGGTTAATACGTTGTAATTGGATAAGTTATTAGGAATATGACGGAACGAAAAACCAAGGAAAGAAAGAAGAATACACCAAAATGCAAGTGCTGCACCAAACATTGGTGGTTGTTTCTTATTGTAAGTGATGCAACGAAAAGACCCATAAATAACGAATAATGAAACAATTCATATATTGACATTTCGTGCTCATTTTCAAATTTATGCTTTGTTATTCCCTAATAAAATGAGCCGCAGATTGGAAGATAGATTAAGCCTACAAAAAGAATGATCAGAGGGAAGAGGAAACTAAAGAGTTACGTAAACTAAGTAAATCAAGAGTCTGATTACTGGACCCAGAAAATTATAGACCTCGTGATTGAGAACACTGCAAGATCATTCTTAATATCAGAGGTACAAGAGATAAAGTGAACTAACCATATTCTATAACGGCCCTACGATAAAGCAGTTAGAAAAGTACCAGCCTCATAAGAAGTCAGTACGAAGCTCCCACCGGATTATGGATGCACCAGAGGTGCAAGTATTACAATAGAGTTTCAATTTATGGACGGGAATTAAACCTATGTGGAAGGTAGGTCATGAAAGAAATAGAAGATACGATGCAAGATTTTAAGGTAGTTAAGGTAAAGGTGAACAACGTACAAGATACTCAAATGCAGAAGGTTATGAATAGTCCTTACTTCAAATAGAAGGCTAGAAGTGCGGGGATTCACTATCCAGGAATGATAGTAGCATCGTCAGTGGCATATATTCTAGTCGATGCTTTCTAGGTATGGAGAGGTCCAGCTAAGAAAGTAAAGAAGAGTTAGAGACGATGTGATGTCTCGCTTGATGTTCTAAAATAACACAAGGAAATTCAAGCAAGTTGAAGGAAGATTACGAGTAGTATAAATAGATATGAATAGATCGCAAGCAAAAGTATGGTAAAGTGACAAGGTTTTAGGAAGACCGGAGTAAGAATAAGAAAGGTCAATGAGAAGGTGACGAGAATGGATAAGTCCTCAGGATTAGGCCCATGAAAACAAGGGAGTTGATGGCTTCTCTAAGTTATAGAAAACTCAGTATAGCCTAAATGAACTCATAGGAGTTACTCTCCATAAGTAGCATTTAGAAGAGATGGAATACTGTCCTAATAGTAAAATAAGCGTGTAATTTTGATAGATAAAGGATGACGTTTGGGCCTTCGATTGAGTAATGATTTGAAAAAGAAGAAGAAGGGATTCATGAATTGTACGGGATTAAAATACCCACGCAAGAGAATCACCTTGGAATGCTATAGAATACAGTTATTGAAGTACAATATCATCCCTAAGTGGATTAGGAAAATCACTTCAAATATTCCTTGATGCAATGTAAGACCTAGTTGCAAGGTATGATGTAAGGAGTTTCAAGTTATCAGTGGTATATTGTAAATTAATATTGAGGTGAATTAACAATAGATGGATAAAAATCACAAAGTATGAGATGATATTAGGCCGTCATTCTTAAGATGAACAATAATGAGGAAGCATTAAATGACTTAGATTTATACATATGGTATAAGCAACGAAAGTAATCTAGAGTTTGGTAGCAGCCCTCAGTAACGATAAATCAAAGTAAGAGTTATGGCGGTTAAGTCATATAGATGGATAAACGGATCTATGACAGAAGGTAGTAATATTTACGAGATTGGAAAGATCTTGACCACAAGTCGTGATATGAGAAAGAGGACTAAAGAAGGGAATGCCCTAGAATTAGAAATTATTCACAGAACGGTTGCCTAGATAGCAAGGAGAGTACTAAAATATTCGAAAGGCATAAGTTATGAAATGATAAGTACATCAGTCAACATTCGAGGACGAATGTTCCAAAGGGGAAATGATGTTACACCACATGTTTTCATACATGAAAGTATGCCATAAATAAATTAATCAAAGCTTGAAAATGAGATGTTACATCCCTCATTTTCGAACGTTAAAGTTTCGTCGTAAGTTAATCGACGCAAGTTCGGGAATGAAATTATTTTGTGATTATAAGCATTATGCTATTTTAAACAAGTGATGAGTAAGTTGGTGAAGGTGAGAGGGTAAGCAAATCGAAGAAAATGAATTTCGTCCAAATTTGACATGGTGGGATAAAATACGGCCCGAGCTAGAATACTCGGTATTTTTGGATTACTACCATACAAGGTACCACATGGCTATGATAGTAAGGTATATAAGGCATGTTAAAAGTGGATAGTATTTTAAGTAATTTGAGAATATTCTTAATTATATGAATAATTGATTAATTATTGATTAATGGGAGAATAACAAGTTAATCAAGTGATTAGTAGATAATTAATCCAAATATTTGGATAGGTGTTACATCTTGAAACATGGCAGCCCATTTAAAGACAAGTAATGACTCTTGAATTGGGATTGAGATGTGTCAAACTTAAGTCTATTATGGGGCTTAGTCACTAGTTAGGTGGGGCCTACCTTAAGTAAGGATAAAAATTGGGAATCTCTTAAGAAAGGATTGAAGAAAGGTAACGTTCTTTTGGCCAAGTGTTTTCAGACAAATCCTTACATAATAATACTATTTTCCATCTCTAAAGAAAGAGATTCCACCAAGACTTCTTAAGTGCAGAATGCTACTGCCAATTGTTTAAGGAAAATTTCAGTCAATATTACCGTTGTATAGCAACTTTGTTGCTTCAAACTTTTTGTACAACTTGTTCCGTGATGATGCAATTGACGTGTGTTAGAGGGATTGTTAAGATAATCGGTTCAGGTATCTTAAGGTTATCCCTTCCTTCTTTTTGGCATGATCTATATGATACAAGTGAAACGAGCAAATGCACAACTTTCACAAAATACTCTATTAGTAGAAATACTAGAGATGTGTATATTTTTATTATTCCATGTTTTCTATTATTCTATCATCTTTTCATGGGTCTCAGAAATATGTAAGTTGGTAAAGTTTATTTCATGATATTAATCAGAGGCATAATGGCCTTATAACGTACCGAGAGATTTTATTAACGTATTTCATATGCATTTCATGTATTTATTCATGCACATTGACCCATGACCAGATGGCGTTATATACGTATATATATATATATATATATATATACACACACACACCACCTGATCATATACGTACCACCACCTGATCAGCTGGTATACGTTGATGATTTTACCCACAGTGGCCGAGATGATATGATGGGATGGCCTCAGAGGCCCGATGATGTTATGAAACATTTACCTATGCATGACATGACATTCATAGAATATGCATGACACTATAATTATTTCATAATTTACAGAGTTATCCAGACTTATAGGTTGAGTAATTTACTCTATATATTTTCCATGTCTGTTATGTACTTATTTATGTGCCTTACATACTCGGTACATTATTTGTACTGACATCCTTTTTGCCTGGAGGCGCTGCGTTTCATGCCCGCATGTCTTGATAGACAGGTCGAGAGTCCTCCAAGTAGGCTATCATATATGTATGTATGTATGTATATGTATATGTATATGTATATGTATGTATATATATATATATATATATATAT
>ML255620.1:549-12226 GCA_005239495.1 Nicotiana undulata
TTTTGCCTCATTCTCAATATTCAAGGAGGGACGGGTTCAAAAGAAGAATTATTTTTCAACAGGGAAAGGCTAGTATTGAGGTGACCAAAGGAAAAGTCCAAGGCTCAAATGGGATAACTAGTGATAATATGTAAACAATGGTGGCTTGAAAGGCTAACGGGTTTTCAATAACACAAAGAATGCCTAAGGTCATTTCTCCAACCAAACATAACTATCGTTAGCGTTGAAAAACCAACCGGGCAAGTTCTAGATGATGGAAGCAAACACAAGAATTATTTATACAAACACTAACACACATGGCACATGAATCGATCAAGGATGGACAGCGTGATTTGCGTTTGAAAATTTCTGAAAGAATCTTTAATTCCCCAATATTAGCGCACCTAAATAAGGAATTTTAATACTACAATGATTTCTTATTTAATGAAATATCTGAAAGAATATTTACTTCCTTAATTTTAGCGCCTAAATAGGAAGATTATAGCTACTAAGATTCTGTATTTAATGCATTGTATTTTTTTTGTAAAAAAACTGTTAACAAGGCGGGTAATTTTCAAATCATTAACATATTTAGTAATATAGTTTCCTATATGGTATAGGAACGAAAAAATCCCTTTAATAAATAGGTGAGTCAATAACCAACCCAACATTGTACGGATTAAGCGGGTCATTTGGGCTTGAGCCAAATTTGATAGTCCTATTTTACATGACACAATTGTTGTAGCGACTGTCACTGATTCTTGTTCTGTAATAATTTTTCCCCTTCTTTTTACCGTGCCTTTAAGTATGGTAAATTTTTTATTTAGCTTTAGGTTAGTAAAAACCCCATATATTGAGGAGGAAATGAAATTGTTACCATGAATCTACTCGATTATATTTGGTGAATGATAGAAAATTTAACTGCTTGCCTCTACGCAATTCTATTATTGTTTTGAGCGCAACTGTGCATTCCGTTTGATGTCTTTTTTTAATAATTAAAAAATAGTTCTAATTCTCAATCTTGTATGGAAATGTATTTCTAGCTTATATATTTTTATATCCACGAGAAATTATATGTTATACACTGAAATATACAAACAAAGAAAATAAAATATTGATACACATTTTGATATACACATAGAAGAAAATAAACATGTGACGTATTTTGGTATACACATAATTTGATGTGTTATACGTTGCGATCTACAAAATATACAATCATATTTATTGTAATATACATTGATATAAAGACAACAGTAAATTTTAGACAACTATATTTATAATTTCATATTTTAGATATAAGAATAAGGAAAATAAAGTTGTGATATACTTTTTAATATATAGATTATTGTTGTGACACTATTTATTGGCTATTTGGTACCAATATTTATAACAAGGAACTTTTTTCTATTAATTATGTGTGTATGTTGTTACATCATGTCAAAATCCCGAGAAGGTTCACTTTGGTGATTTGGCCCCTAATATTGTGATGATCCAAAAGGTCATCTTGTGTTTTAGAACTTGTTTCCGCGCTCTTTAGCTTTAAAAATCTCATTTTACCTTCTTCGATTTGTGCGCGCAATCCGAGCGTGTTTCCGAAAAGTTTTCATGTTGAAAGTTGATGAAAATAATATTTTTTGCCTTAAAAGTTAATTTTAGTTGACTTCGGTCAATATTTTGAGTAAACGAACCCGAACCCATATTTTGATGGTCCTAGTAGACCCGTAATGAAATATGAGACCTGGGCGTATGCCTGGAATCGAATTCCGAGATCCCTAGCTGGAGATTTGAATTTTTGTTAAAAATTGAAAGACTTAAAATCTGATGATTTTAAGAATTTGGTTAATGTTTGATCTTGTTGGTATCGGGCCCGTATTTTGGTTCTTGATCCCGGTACAGGTCTAAAATAATATTTATACCTTATCTATGAAATTTGGGGGGAAACAGAGTGGATTTGATGTGATTCGGACGTTCGATTGTGAAAATAGGAATTTTAAAGCATTCTTGAGAATTTCATGTGATTTGGCGCTTAAATTCATAGTTGTAGGTGTTATTTGACGATTAGATCGCACGAGCAAGTTTGTATGATGTTAAAAGACGTGTGTGCATGTTTGGTTTGGAGCCCCTAGGGCTCGGGTGAGTTTCAGATAGGCGACGAAGTGATTTGAAACTTAGGAAATTGCTGGTGTTCTTCAGTTCTTGTTGCAGGCCTTGGATCTCGCAATTGCGAGATCAGGCTTCGCATTTGTGACCACTGTTGGGTTCTCTTTTGTGAGCTACTCATCGCAAATGCGAAGGTATCTGGGCAGAGCAGCCCTCGCATTTGCGAGAATATATTCGCATTAGCGAAGTCGGTCAAGAGAAGAGGGTCTTCGCATTTGCGAAGAAGAGGGGTCGCAATATCGATCCCAGTATCGCACTTTTGAACAATATGTTTGCATTTGCAACAGAAGCAGAAATGCGCAGGTTCGCATTTGCGATACCTTTATCGCATTTGCGAGCTTCGCAATTATGAAGCTTAGGTCGCAAATGCGACATCTGAAGCTGTGTAAAAGTGAAGTTAGACGGGATTTCTCATTCATTCTTCAAATTTTAAAAACCTAAAACACAAGAGGCGATTTTCGAAAGACTTTTTCTTCCCCAAATCATAGGTAATTGATTCTAAACAAGTTTCTTTCAATCTTTCACTTCATTTTGCAAGATTTCAACCTAGAATCTAAGGTTTTCATGGTGGAATTGGAGATTTTTGGGTAGAAACTAGGGATTTCGAAATTTGAGGATTTAGACCTCAATTTGAGGTCGGATTCCAAAACCGATTGCATATCCGGGCTCGGGGGTGAATGGTGAACGAGTTTTGGGTTCGAATTTTGGGTTTGGACCAAGCAGACTTGGGTATTAACTTCTGTTGACTTTTTCAAATATGGCCTAATTTGAATTCTTTGCAATCGTGGGTAGTTCCTAAGGCTTAAATTGAATCGTTTGGTTGGTAATTTTCTAGATTCTATTGGTCCGGAGGCTTGTGTGAAGGGAAAAATGGTAATTGAGAATTGAGTGGCTTGTGAAGCGATGTAAATGTTATGTCTAATCTTGACTTGAAGGAATTAGGAACCCTCAGACTATGTGATTATGTGAAATCCGTGTGAGCAGCGTATATGCGAGGTGACGAGTGCTTATACGTCGCCAAATTATTATTTTTCCCTGACTTACTGATTTCCTTTAATTATTTTCTTCCCTGTCTTAATTGTTATATATTCTAAATGCTATACATGCTTAACTGCTACGTGTTAATAAACATTTTCTTTTGTTAACTATGTTAGCTCTTTTCATAGGTCCCATAATCCCTACTATTTGCTTAATTTGAATGCTACAAAGAATCTTTGCAGCATCTTCATAATTTGTGTTTAAAACAGTGGGAACGTGAAAGATAAAATAAAAGAGAGGTTGCGGGGTTGAAGGCAAAACTGAAAGAGGTAGAAGAAGAAAAAAAAGCTAGAAGAACAATTTAAGTGGTTGGAGCAGAAAATATTAGGCGGCAGGGACTAAACTTGCGTTGTATGTGTTTAGTGTATTACCTTATCTTTATGTTTCGCATGTCATGTATTTTTATTAGTTCTAATGAATTTTAATTATGTTAAGTTGTTATGTTTGTGTTGTAGTAATGAATTTTAATTATGTGTGTTTTAATGTGTGTTTGTTTGTGGTTGTAGTATGACACTAACTAATGAACGGGGAAATAAAAAAGTAATGCGCATATTATAAAAATTATTGTTTGGGTGGCAATAGTAATCAAGCTTGTGGCGGGTGTTCTTATAGTGTGCCTAACTATCAATGAGTTTATGGTGTAATAATTAAATTCTACGTTATATGTATATTTAGCGCGATTAAATACTACGTTATGTGTGTTGTCTTGTCAAACTGAAAAAGCTGACCATCTGACATAAAGTTATTTTGTACACATCATGATCTTTAACATGCAAAACATAGCGCGATTAAATTCTACGTTATGTGTATATTTAGAGCGGTTAAATACTACGTTATGTGTGTTGTCTTGTCGAACTGAAAAAGCTGACCCCCTGACATAAAGTTATTTTGTACACATCAAGATCTTTAACATGCAAAACATAGCGCGATTAAATTCTACGTTATGTGTATATTTAGAGCGGTTAAATACTACGTTATGTGTGTTGTCTTGTCGAACTGAAAAAGCTGACCACCTGACATAAAGTTATTTTGTATACCTATAGCGCATAATATCTGCGCGCTATACCCTCCTTTTTTGGTCCCACTAATAATAACTGACATAACAATAATTCAAATGTGTATAGCACCATTTTAATGTGCGCTTTCAAAAATTTCAGCCCCTTGGGCTAGCCATTTCCTATATAAAGGGGTTAGAATTTTAGGAAAATTCATTCAAAAAATATTTTAACTCTCGTTCAAACGTTTATTGTTGTTAAATTCTCAAGCATTTTTTCATAATGGCTCAACCTCTTTAAGCACCAAGGTGTGAGTGCGGAAAAAAATGCATGATTGGTAGTTATTGGGATAATGGGGAAGTCGGACGCCACTACTGGCACTGTATGAACAAGTTTTATAAGGTTCCCGACGAACCTATTTGCGATTTTGAGTTATGGGTTGATGAGCCATGTTATCAGGAATGCTACAAAGAATAATTGCAGTATCTTAATAATTATGTTTAAAACAGTGGGGACGTGAAAAACAACTTAACCGGGAACTTGCGGTGGTAAAGGCAAAATTGAAAGAGGTGGAAGAAGAAAAAAATAAGCTGAAAGACAAATTTAAGTGGTTGGAGCAGAGAATAATAGGCGACAGGGACTAAACATTGAAATGTATGTATTTAGTGTATTAATTTATCTTTATGTTTATTGTGTCATTTATTCTCATGTACTGAACTTTAATTAAGTGTGTTGTATTAAAGTTTATT
Organism: Nicotiana undulata; assembly: GCA_005239495.1. Taxonomy (NCBI): domain Eukaryota; kingdom Viridiplantae; phylum Streptophyta; class Magnoliopsida; order Solanales; family Solanaceae; genus Nicotiana; species Nicotiana undulata. Next base: position 5,474 of record ML255620.1, read on the forward strand.
TTAATTAGTTGTAGTGAAATTTAAGTTTTAATGTGTGTGTTTGTGTTGTAATATGAAACTAACTAATAAACGGGAAAATAAAAAATTAAGGCGCATACTATATAAATGTTGTTGTTAATGTATACAAAAATATTATTTACATCAAATACATAAAAACGGAAAGAAAATCAATGTGTCCCGCATCCGGTGTGCCTCAACGCAGCCGCTGGCCTGAGGCGCATCCCATCCCGCCCAGGTACGCTATCGATATCGTCATCATCAAGTCGCCTCCTTATAGCCGGATGCGCTGCAGGATGAGAGGTATCAGTGGTGCTGGCAGGATCGATATAAGGGGTCGTCGGTCCAGTAGAAACCTACATAAGAATAGAAAGCTCAGTATAGAAAAGTATATAATAATTCACAATAATTTAAATTGTCTTACCATAATTTCGTCGGGCTCCTGAATGTAATCATCTGTCGCAGCCATATCAGCATCGCATGAAGCCTTAAAAAGGAAATTAATAAAGTTATGGAAAATAAATAAATTACAGTTAAAACATTCAAATTCAATACTAATAAACCCATACATGCGCATGTGATGATGATTCATAACTCAACCTGCGCCCACTATGCAAATCTCGGGTCAGCTGGTCCTCATCAACGGTAGACGGGCCTAGGAAGTATCTAGCCCAATCCAATATACGTGCCCGTGATCAATAATTGACCTGACGGGGTCACCTGCGAAGTCCCTGGAGTGAGATGCATCCCAAGGCTGTAAGACGGCATGTCCGTCTCATGTAGGCCACCTGCCATATCAGCAGCAACATCATCATCAGGGGCCTCAACGCCCCCTTGCTGGGGACCACCTCCTCTCCGCCCACCACCACGTCGTTCGGCACCCTCGCCTCGTTAGGCACCACCACCTCGTCGGGCACGACCACCTCGTGCGACACCAAAGCCTCGCTCGTACTGCCTTGGGTCCACATAATCAGGCTCGTGTGCCAAACGCTGATCCTCTCGGGATCGCTGCAGTGTCCGGGCAGCCACCTCTACAAATCGACGGCTATAATCCTGCATGGCCGCAGGATTGCCGACGTGATCCTGCATCTGCAGTCCCATCTGATAGATGGTATGTAATCCAATAGCCTGCACTATGTAAAAAATATAAACTACATATATGGCACTAAATTACAGTTATATAATTAATAATAACAGAAAACATACCAGGGCCTCGTGTCTCCCGGCGTATGGAACGTACCGACCGTCAGCCGGATGAATGGGGTTCCTAATAAAAAGTCGGGTAACGTGGCAGTACCATGACATATATCTCTGAATAGGCACCGCCTACATCTGCGTAAGTGGGGGCAGAATCAACTGATCTCGCTGGTCCCAAAAATGGATCTGCGCCGCTAGCCATGTCATAAATGCGTCGTCCTCCATGGAATGATCATCCCTCTGTTAATGTGTAGCCTCCCATATAGGCGGCCTCGGTATATACTGCGGACGACCAAACTGATAAAGTACCCGCTCGGAGGTATGATGCTCCACAATATCGAGGCATATGAGCAGGGCAGAAGTGCTCCAGATCAGTCGGCCGAACGAGCAATAATCTGACAGGGTACCGATCAAATCGTCGTTGTATGGCGTCCAGATGATCTATCAAATAAGAATACAAATCGTGACTATGCGCAACACTAAGTTAATCTATACCAGGTAAGTTTAGGTACATATTTACCTGTGCGCCCTCCAGCAGATCCAACACATCCCTGCAAACGGGGAGATTATGATGAGCATCATACTCTCATACAAGTCTACGGCGGAGAACCCACCTCCTGGCTAGAGGGAGAAACGGAGGTGGTACATTAGGAGGTAATTGTGGTAGAAGTGGTTGAAACTGCAGAAACCGCTCCCAGGCCTAAACCTAACATACAAAGTTGACGTAAGGTATAAATATATTCTAACTAGGTAGAATTGGAACGAATGAACATATTATTTGAATATGTTGTCACCTGTAGAAGTGGCAGAAAACCACAAACGACTCTATGTGTGCCCATGCAAGCCCGGCACATCTACCTGTACAAGTAGGCGAGAACAGCACCACCCCAGCTGTATAAGGTTAAATCATCTAGCAACGCAATATGATGAAGAAACCGCAGGCTGACTAGGTTTCCCGAAGTATTAGGGAACAAGACCCCTCCCCCTCCCAAATAGAAAAAGCATCAGCAACCTCGTATATCGGATAATATCTACCTCCTCTATCTCGGCGGTGATAGGGGGTGGATTACCTCCAGGTACTGTCTAATAGGGGTCAAACTCATCTGACTGGCCTCCGACGATGCAGTATCATCCTGTGGCCTGAAACCCGTGAGCCTCTGCAGCATATCCAAATAATCCGCACGCGACAAAGATCTCATACGTATAGGCAGTGAAACGAGCATGCCATCAGCGGGCAGGCCATATAAAACCTTTGCGTCCTGCAGCGTGATGGTGGCCTCGCCAATGGGCAGGTGGAAAGTGTGCGTCTCTGGTCGCCACCGCTCAATCAACGCCGTGATCAAAGCCTAGTCGAGCTGCATCCGGCCGATCTGAATAATCCTATAAATCTCGTGTCCTGCCGGCATGGACTACACGGGGATGGAGATCTCTATCCCTCAAAAAATCCTGCATGTCGTCCACTCTCCTAGCGCGGAGAGTCTGGGTCAGTAAATCTCCGTCCCATATATGGGCGGATCTATGATCGCCCTGTAGGACTAATAGCTCATGAGAGTAAGGGCCGGGATGTATAGGCTACGTCCATCTCGTCAACTGTAAATTTAAACAACATTAATTGTATGTTTAATCTGTAAATTAAATAATTAATGTTTTGAGTTATACAATTTTTAGTGTTATACAATATTTAAATGGACATGGTATATATATATATATATTGGGTTCCAGGCTCGATAATTGAGGCCAGTAGCACCAAACTATCTTGATTTCAAATTTTTAAATAATATTAAGTGTGTTTGTTTTATAAATTAAATTTATTAATTTTTCATTATTTAATTGTACAAAGTGTATATATATATATATATATATCCAGGCTCGATATTTGAGGCTCAGTAGCACCAAATTATCTTGATTTTATTTTTTTTAAAATTAAGTGTGCTTTTTTATTAAATGAAATTATTAATTTTTCATTATTTAATTATATATATATATGTGTGTGTGTGTGTGTGTGTGTGTGTGTGTGTATGTGGGTTCCAGGCTCGATATTTGAGGCCCTGTAGCACCAAATTATCATTAATAATTATGTGTGTCAAATTCAATATTTTTATAATTTTTAATTATTTAATTGTACAAAGTATATATACCTATGGGTTCCAGACTCGATATTGGACGCCCAGTAGCACCAAACTATCATTAATAATTATGTGTGTCAAATTCAATATTTTTATAATTTTTAATTATTTAATTGTACAAAGTTTGCATTTTCAACTACCAGTATAAGATACTTAAACTACAGGGATTCTACGCTAAAATATTACACTTTACTACGATAAAAGGCTCTACTGTGATGACCCAAAAGGTCATCCTAAGTAATTCCAGCTAAATCTGTGTTCCGAGGCCTCGAAAGCCTCCGTTAATCTCACCTCGATATGCGTGCGCAGCCCGGGCAGGTAGCCGGGAAGCTTCCATGTGAAAATTTGATAAAAATGGGATTTTTGAATTGAATAATTGAATAAAGTTGACTTTGGTCAACATTTTTGGTAAACGGATCCGGACCCGTGATGTGACGGTCCCGGAGGGTCCGTAGGAAAATATGGGACTTGGGCGTATGCCCGGAATCGAATTCCGAGGCCCCAAGCCCGGGAAATGAATTTTTAAAGAAAATTGTTTTCTGAAAATAATAAAGGAATGTGAAAGTGAATAATTATGTGAAAACCTTGTTACCGGGCCTGTGTTATAGTTCCGGAGCCCGAAACAGGTTTATTATATGTTGTTTGTCCTATCTGTGAGATTTGGTGTAAAAAGGGGCTTGATTTGATTGGTTTCGGATCCAAATGAGGAAAAATGGAGTTAATGAACTTGTGGGATTTCTAAAGAATTTGAAATGTGGCTTGAGAGGTGATTTTATGTTCCCGAGGTCCGAATGAAATTCCGAGACCGGGAATAGTTCCGTTGTGTCGTTTATAACTTATCTGCAAAATTTGAAGTCATTCCGAGTGGTTTAGGCCGGTTCGGCGCGTCGAAGTGAATTCTAGAATTTCAAAGTTCTTAAGTTTTGAATTCAGGGGTTTTGGAGGGTGATTTTGAGTTTTAGCGCTGTATTGAGTGTTCCGTGAGCTCGAGCAGACCGTTTAATGATTCGGGACTTGTTGGTATTTTTGGACGGGGGCTCGGGTGGGCCCAGGTGCCTCCCAGACGCCGCGCGAGGCCAAAACAAAAATCAGCAAAAACCACTGCTGGTGCACAGCAGCTGGTGTAACCGCAGGTGCGGTTGCCCAGCCGCAGGTGCGGGACCGCCCCTGCGGTCCCAGCCTCGCAGGTGCGATCCCCAGCCCCCTTGCCCAAAGTCCGCATGCGCGAGACTCAGGTCGCAGGCGCGTGACCGCAGGTGCGGTCCAGGCCATCGCAGGTGCGACCTTTCTGCAGGGGCGACCAAAATTCAACAGGAACGGGATCGCTGGTGCGGCTCCCAACCCCGCAGGTGCGAGCCCAAGGTCCCAGGCCCTTTTCCGCAATTGCGATCATTTTCTCGCAGGCGCGAGACCGCACCTGCGGTCCTATAGTCGCAGGTGCGGAAACCCCTGTTGGCAGGCCTCTTAAATACTCTAAATTTCGGGTTTTCTTCACTTTCACCCATCTTCAACCACCATTAGAGAACAACCAAGCTTGGGCAACACCTTCCACGACCACCCACTGTAAGAGGTAAGTAAAACCCCATAAAACTTCTAATTTTAACAATAATTCCTAGCTTAATTCACTAATAAACCACCTAAAATCATTGAATTAGGAAGTAAACTTCAGGGTTCTTAGAAATTTCGTGATGTGATGACCCAAAAGGTCATCCTATGTAATTTAAGCTATATATGAGTTCCGAGGCTCCGACAGCCTCCGTTAACCTCACCTCGATATGCGTGCGCAGCCCGGGCGTGTAGCCGGGAAGCTTATATGTGAAAAACTGATAAAAGAATGAGTTTTGATAATTAANTGTATTTTGGTTCTGGAACTCGGAACAGGTTTATTATATATTATTTGTCCTATATGTGGAACTTGGTGTGAAACGGGCGTTAATTGAGTAGTTTCGGATAAAAAATGAGACGTTGAGGTTTTAAAGAATTTGAAATGTGGCTTGGAAAGTGGTGTTATGTTCCCGAGGTCCGAATGAGATTCCGTGACCGGGAATAGTTCCGTGGTGTCATTTATAACTTATCTGCAAAGTTTGAAGTCATTCCGAGCAGTTTAGGCCGGTTCGACGTATTGAAGTGAATTCTAGAATTTTAAAGTTCTTGAGATTTGATTAAATAAGTTTTGGGGTTTGATTTCGAGTTCCGCTGTTGTTTTTCGTGTTCCGAAAGTTCGAGGGAGTCCTCTTAGTGATTTAGGACTTGTTAGTATATTTGGACGGGGGCTCGGGTGGGCCCAGGTGCCTCCCAGACCCCGCGCGAGGCCAAAACCTAGCAGAAACCACTGCTGGTGCACAGCAGCTGGTATGACCGCAGGTGCGGTTGCCCAGCCGCAGGTGCATGACCGCCCATGCGGTCCTAGCCTCGCAGATGCGATCCTTTTTCCGCACCTGCGGCTACCGCAGGTGCGAGTCCCTTTCCGCAGGTGCGGCCCCTTCTGGGCTGGCCCAAGTCCGCAGGTGCGATACTTTTTCCGCACCTGTTTTCCGCACCTGCGATACCGCAACTGCGAGCCCCCTTCCGCAGGTGCGAAAATTGCCCTGTTATTTTTTTAACTCCAAAACAGACTTCATTACGGGATTTCACCCTTTCTCACTTCCTCCTTCTTCCCCAAAACCTCCATAGACGAAATTCAAGCCCTCCAACATCCATAGCTTCATAGGTAAGTGTTCTTAACATCATTTTCCCTTAATTTCATCAATTAATCACTAGATTCTAGGCCTTAAAACACATGGAAATTAAGGTAGAAATTGGGTTTTTGGGTAGTGTTAGGTTTTTGGGATTTTTGGGTGATTCAACCCCAATTTGGGGTCGAATCCTAAACCAAATTGTATATTCTTAATCGTGAGGATATGGGTGATCGGGTTTTGGTCCGAACCTCGAGTTTCGACCACGTGGGCCCGGGGTCAAATTTTGGAATTTTAGGAAGAATGATTAGAAATGGGTAATTAGGCTATGGGTTTGAGTTATTGAGTCATTATTGATATACTTGAGTTGAATATGTCTAGATAATATTGTTTCGGAGACGGATTATAAAGGAAAGGCGGTGTTAGAGGGTTGATCGCTCTATTTTGGACCCGAGGTAAGTGACTTGCCTAACTTCGGTGAGGGAATAGGTATTGTTTGCTACGTGTTTACTTGTTAATCATGTTCGTTGCATATGTAGAGTGGCGAGTACCTATGTGATGAGAGTCTAACATGACCGTGAGTCTAATATGATAGCAATCGTAGCTTTTCTTCCATGTCTTTTATATTAGTTGTGGTGAAAGAATGAGACGTAAATTGTTGTTGAGGATGAATATTTGTTGTCAGAGAGATACTTTGTTGAGATTGGTATAGCTGAGACCCTTGGCGGGCAATTGTGTGTTTAATATTGATATGTACC
>ML255624.1:3498-19036 GCA_005239495.1 Nicotiana undulata
GAATCACGGGGCATACTCAAATAAGGGGCAAAATATGAAGACACATAGGAGAATGTAGAACCCGTATCAAATAACACCGAAGCCTCTCGACTGCAAACTGAAATCGTACCTGTAATAACTGCATCAGAAGCCTCAGCATTAGGACGGGCAGGAAAAGCATAACACCGGGGCTGAGCCCCTCCAATCTGAACATCCTTGGGTCTACCTGCTGCAACCTGGCCTCTACCCCTCGTGGCCTGTGCTCCACCTCTATGAACCTGACCACCACCTTTGGCACCTCGACCACCACCCCTAGCTGGCTGAGGGGGAAAGGGTGCACCTGCTGCGGGAACCAAGGCACAGGAACCCTAATACTGGGGTCCACTCAAAGCTCGGGGGCAATATCTGGAAATGTGCCCCAGGCTACCACAACTATAACAAGATCTTTGCTGCTGTGGCTGATGACTCGGAAACTGGCCCTGACGACCCTGATAACTACCCTGGTAGCTCTGAAGCGGCTGTGCACTGATAGACGCTAATGGTGCACTAACATGAGCTGGCGGTGCACGAGGAGATGCCTAAGTGCTGACTGAAAAGGTCAGGGTAGATGACCCCTACTGAAAGAATCCCTGCCTCCAGACGAGGCTCCACCGAATCTACCAAAATGACGGGGCCTCTTGTCAGCCCCCTGACCACCTCCCTGTGACAAAATCATCTCAATCCTCCTGGCCACATCGGCCACATCCTGGAATGAAATATCAATACTCGACTCCCTAGCCATCTGGAGTCATATAGGCTGGGCCAACCCCTCAATGAACCTCCGAACTCTCTCCCGATCAGTGGGGAGTATCATCAATGCATGCCTGGCTAGAGCGATGAACCTGGTCTCATACTGGGTAACAGACATAGATCCCTGCTGGAGACGCTCAAACTGCCTCCTAAGATCCTCTCGCTGAGTAATGGGAAGGAACTTCCCCAAAAATACCTCTGTGAACTGAGCCCAAGTCAAAGGTGCAGACCCAACTGGTCTAGCTAAACAGTAGTCCCTCCACCAAGTCTTGGCTGCGCCGGATAGTCCAAAAGTAGCAAAGTCAACTGCATTGGACTCCACTATGCCCATGTTCAGAAGAACATCATGACAGCTGTCCATGTAATCCTGTGGATCCTCTGACGATGCACCAGTAAAAGTAGTAGTGAATAACTTGGTGAATCTGTCCAGTCTCCATAAAGCATCTGCTGACATAACTGCTCCCTCAACCACAGGTGCTGCAAGACCTGGCTGTGCTACTCTGGTTGGCTGAGGTGCTGGAGTCTAAAACTGAGTGGCAACCTGCTATGGTGTATGAATAATAGGAGTCTTGGTCCCTCCCCCAACCTGAGATCCAACTGGTGCTGTAGGAAGAAGACCGGCCTGAGCCACACTCTCCATAAGTCCTACCAAGCGGACTAGAGCATCCTGAAGCATTGGGGTAGCTATGAACCCCTCTAGGACCTGCGTCGGTCCCACTGGGACTGCCGGAACTGGGATCTCCTCGTCAGATTCGACCTGAGGGTCCTCCACTGGGGCTGCTGCTCTAGGCTGAGCCCTGACTCGGCCTCTAGCACGGCCTCGTCCTCGACCCCTCGTAGGAGCTGTAGCAGGAGTGTCGGGATGCTGAGCGGAACCAAGGGAAGCACGCGTCCTCACCATCTGCGAGAGAGTAGAATGGAAACTCAATCAGTACTCAGAATGTATATCGCACGATAGAGAATGAAGAAATGTGGAGTTATCCTAATTTTGCATCCTCTGGGGGAAAAGTACAGACGTCTCCGTACCGATCCCTCAGCAACCTAGGGCTCTGATACCTACTTGTCACGACCCGATATCCCACCTTTCAGACTGTGACTGCGTCTAACATTGAACCCGCTAGACAAGCCAACGTATACTACACATTAATATTTTAAAATCAATTCAACAGTAGTAAAATTGATACCCTTCAAATCTGAACTGAAATAACCAACATACTCTATAACTTTAACAGCGAAAATGTAACAATACTCTGAATGCGTAATGACATAGTAAAGATAACAACATCGCATAATACCAAAACCGGGGTGTCACAACCTCACAAACTATCTAAACTGAGTGCTAAATACAGAGTCTGAAAAGAAATATACAATTGTCTTGAAACTAGGAGGAAAAGGAAGACAATAAGGAATCCAAATGCAGGAGATACACCAAGGCCCACGAACGCCAGCGGGTATACCTTGAAGCTCTGGGTGTACTGAAGGTGACTCCCTCAATGCGGTCCACTAGGTCCGGATGCGGGATCTGCACAATATTAAGAAGTGCAGTGTAGCATCAGTACAACCGACCCCATGTACTGAGTAAGTGCTGAGCCTAACCTCAGCCGAAGTAGTGACGAGGCTAGACTTGACAATAACGATAACCTGTCCTATACTACAACAGGCAACAGGGATAATACAAGGCAAGAGATAAGCAGACAAGTAAGGGATACTGGAGCAGTAAAGGGGGAACAAGTGAAATGAAGCAGTCAAATTGACAGATAGAAGTAAACAAGGGAGGCAATCTAACACAATAGCCAACGAAACAAGTATAAGTACCAAAAATATAAACAATGGCACGACATCACCCTTCGTGCTTTACACTCTCCCTCACTATGCAATGTAATGAAATATCATTGCACGACATCACCCTTCGTGCTTTTACTCTCTTTCTACAATGCAATGTACAATGTATCATGGCACGACATTACCCTTCGTGCTTATAATCAATATGAATCATGGCACGGCATCACCCTTCGTGCTTTACGCTCTTCCTCACTATGCAATGTAATCAGGTATCATGGCACGACATCACCCTTCATTCTTTACACTCTTCCTCACCAAACAATAACAGATATGATGGCAAGGAGTACAACATAGTGGAAATAGACAGTTCAAAAACACCCGGCAAGGGAAAACATCAAATAATAACTCAATAAATGCCCGACAAGGGTCTCAACTATAACCAATCACTTCAATCGTATAATCTACACTTGGATTATCAGTCGTATCAACACTTCTCAAACTCAACAGCCAATACATTCAACAAGAATGAAGTACCAAGTAGAGACAATCTCATAATATGTTAAACATGGGAGAAATACTGCAAATTTCTATCAAAATAGACTCACGGGCATGCTTGACACACATTGCATAGGTACTCGTCACCTCACCTATGCAATGAACATGATAATCACTTAGCACATAGCAAATAATACCTATTCCCTCACCAAAGTTAGGCAAGACACTTACCTCGGTCCAAAGTATAGCAATCAACCCTCTAAGACCGTCTTTCCTTTATAATCCGACTCCGAAACAACGATATCTAGGCATAATTAATTCAATAATATCAATAAAGACTCAATAACACAATACCATAGCCTAGATATGCAATTCCTATCATTCTTCCAAAAATACCAAAATTCGACCCCAGGCCCGCTTGGTCCAAACTCGAGGTTCGGACCAAGACCCGATCACCCATAACCCCACGAGTTCAAATATATGATTTGTTTTAAGATCCGACCCCAAATTGAGGTTGAATCACCCAAAATCTCATAAGCCCTAACTCTACCCAAAACCCTTAATTTCTACTTTATTTTAGGATTTTTAGGCCTAAGTTCTAGTGATTATGGAAGAAAAGTGGAAGGAATTGGTGTTAGAATCGATTACCTCCGAGATTGTAGTGATGGAACTCTTCAAAAATGGCTAAGGGGCTGTGGAGAAGAAGAGGTTTGAGAAGAAGCGGGTTAAATCCCATAATGTTTCTGTTTTGGACTTAAGGAAAAAAAATCACTGGACGAATATCGCACCTGCGGAAGGAAGGCTCGCACCTGCGGTATCGCAGGTGCGGAAAAATGGTCGCACCTGCGGACTTGGGTAAGGCCCAGAAGGGGCCGCACCTGCGGAAAGAATGTCGCCCCTGCGGCGCCTGGGTCGCGTCTGCGGTCTCGCACCTGCAGCTCTAGGCTCGCAGGTGCGGACACACCAGAAGATGGTGCATCAGCAGTGATTTTCTTGAACACCCCGAACACCTACCCGAATCACACCCGAGCCCTCGAGGCTCGAAACCCAAAACACATACAACTCCCAAAACATCCTACAGACTTATTCAAGCTTTTAAATCACCAAAATATCATCAAAATTAACGAATTAAACCTCGAAACTCATAGAAATTTCTCAAAACTTCATAAAGCTTAATTTTACCAATTTTGATCCGAAACACGTCATTCCAAGTCCGTTTTACACCAAATTTCACAGATAAGTCACATAACATATAATAAACCTGTTCTGGGCTCCGGAACCATAATACGGGCCTGGTAACACGGTGTTCACATAATAATTCATTTTCAAATTTCTTTATTATTTCCAGAAAACAATTTTCTTTAAAAATTCATTTCTCGGGCCTGGGACCTCGGAATTCGATTCCGGGCATACNATACGGGCCTGGTAACACGGTGTTCACATAATAATTCATTTTCAAATTTCTTTATTATTTCCAGAAAACAATTTTCTTTAAAAATTCATTTCTCGGGCCTAGGACCTCGGAATTAGATTCCGGGCATACGCCCAAGTCATATATTTTCCTACGGACCCTCTGGGACCGTCAAATCACGGGTCCGGGTCCGTTTACCAAAAATGTTGACCAAATTTCATCAAATTTCAACATAAGGATTTCCCGGCTACACGCCCGGGCTGCGTCCGCATAACGAGGTGAGATTAACGGAAGCTTTCGAGGCCTCAGAACATAAATTTAGCTAAGATTACTTAGGATGACCTTTTGGGTCATCACATTATGTAATTATGCATATATGAGCTTTTATTGCAAAGTTATTGCAATTATAGCCTAAAGATACAAATTTAATTATGCATAAAATAATTAAAGCTCAATAGAAATATAAATGATTAAAATTAAGTAATAAACTATTATAAAATTATTTATGACGCAATTAGTAATTATTTAGATAATAAAAATGCTGGAATAAATTAATTAAAAATCCTCTCAAAATTGCAGAAAATTATGAAAAAATATTGGTTGATGCTCATGCACTATTTTGAAAGTATATATGTATTTTTTTTAAAAAGATATGGAAAAAATTGGGTATCAACAACTGCCCCTCTTTACCCGAGAAGGATGAAAGAGTTGTCGGGTAAAGATATGATGGCCGATTTTGATCGAATGGAGTGATTTGAGGGATATAGGCTGCACACTGGTTTCCGAGCTGCCTACATATCCCTAGTTTTACAGAAATCAGGTCGTGTGTAGTTGTGGATCCATCGGCGGAATAAACCGATGGGGTTGTCACAAGGACGAACATAAGGTTTCGAATATGATGAAACGGTTATGGTGACGGTCAGGTTTGAAATAATTTGAAGGTACTGGAGCGGGATTGCTCCTGTTGGGATAATAGTTACTTACCGGGTCACTTGCAAATCCACAAAGATATATTGCAAGCACATATGCATAAATTTGCGTAAATTTAGACATGATGCGAATTCCCTTTAGACCATGAAAACTGTCTTTGGACTGTCAAGGATGACATCCTTAGACCATGACGTCCCGGGCCATGAATTGTGCGGTAAGGGATTCTTCGGCCATGAAATGATGTTCCCGGGCCATGAAAATGGTGCCTCCGAACCATGACGCCTTTGAATAATAATGTGCAAGTTTGAGAGATCCTCAGGCCATGGCATGATGTCTTCTGGCTATGAGGATGGTGCCTTCAGACTATGATGCTTTCGGACAAGTTGGCTATATTTCAACCCATGAAGTGCAGATGCATGATGATAGAGGCAACAAGACAGAGCTTAGTCTTGTGTGAAGTTGAGGGCAGAGCTTAGCCCGATGCAAGAGAGACAATGCTTAGTCTCGTTCAAAGAGAAGGCAGTGCTTAGCCTTATGTGAGGATTTGAGACAGGGCTTGCTCAGCCTTATGCAACGATTTGAGACAGGGCTTAGTCTCATGCAAAGAGAAGGCATTGTTTAGCCTTATGCAAATAGGGAGGCATGGCTTAGCCTCATGCAAGGATTGAGACAGAGCTTGGTCTCATGCAAAGAGAAGGCAGTGCTTAGCCTCATGCAAGATTGAGACTGAGCTTAGTCTCATACAAAGAGAAGGTAGTGCTTAGCCTTATGCATGTGGAGAGGCAGAGCTTAGCCTCATGCAAGGTTCGGGACAGTGCTTAGTCCCATGCAAAGAGAAGGCAGTGCTTAGCCTCATGCAAGATTGAGACTGAGCTTAGTCTCATACAAAGAGAAGGTAGTGCTTAGCCTTATGCATGTGGAGAGGCAGAGCTTAGCCTCATGCAAGGTTCGGGACAGTGCTTAGTCCCATGCAAAGAGAAGGCAGTGCTTAGCCTTATGCAAGTGGAGAGGCAGGGCTAAGCCTCATGAAACATTGGGATAGAGCTTAGTCTCATGCAAAGAGAAGGCAATGCTTATCCTTATGCAAGTGGAGAGGCAGGGCTTAGCCTCATGCAAGGTTTGGGACATTGCTTAGTCCCATTAAAAGAGAAGGTAGTGATTAGCCTTATGCAAGTGGAAAGGAAGGGCTTAGCCTCATGCAAGGTTCGGGACAATGCTTAGTTCCATGCAAATAGAAGGAAGTGCTTAGCCTTATGCAAGTGGAGAGGCAGGGCTAAGCCTCATGCAAGATTGAGATAGAGCTTAGTCTCATGCAAAGAGAAGGGTAAGAACGAAGTGTTCTTAGCTGACATTGTGTTTCATGCATAGAGATTGTGTTGTTGCGATGGTGCTTATCATTATGATATAGCCCTGCATCCAAAGAAAACTTGTGAGTTTTGCGGGGGAGGTTAGTTCGTGCCTTTGCTTGCTCGACTTGCTATGTTCTTTCTGAAGATCCTGTTCAAACTATTAGGGTAGCATTTGGCTAAAGAAAAGTTTCTTTTCAAAAGCATGTGTGTATAAAGACGTAGTAATATGCAGTTTAGAAATTAGTTAGATGAACCAGTAACTGTGACATAATTAGAGACATTGAGACTTCATCTGTCGTAGAATTTTGAGGGTCCTCCTCAAAATTCTGTCCCAGTTTCTGATTGTGGGGAAAATGTAAATTTTATTGAATTGTGACCGAACCCACATGGCTGCCTAAGTATCCCCTCTTAAAAAGGAACCAGGTCGCGCGTAGTTCAATTTACATCATATAGAGAAACATAAATGGTTAACACATAGTATCTTTTGACTGCATCTGAATTGATTGGCTTTGGCCAAATTTCTCCGTCCATCTCTGCGAGTATGAGTGCTGCTCCTGTCAGTACTCTATGAACCATGTAAGGACCTTTCCAGTTGGGAGAGAATTTCCCTTTGGCTTCATCTTGATGTGGAAAGATCTATTTTAGTACCAGCTGCCCCAGTGTGAACTGTCTGGGTTTGACCCTTTTGTTGAAGGCTCTGGTCATTCTGTTCTGATAAAGCTGACCATGACATACTGCATTCATCCTCTTTCCATCTACGAGGGATAGTTTCTCATAGCGACTCCCTATCCATTATGCGTCGCTGAGTTCGACTTCTTGTATGATTCTCAAGGAAGTAATTTCTACCTCGGCGGGAATGAAAGCTTTGATACCATAAACCAGCAGATAAGGAGTTGCCCCGGTTGATGTACGTACTGTGGTACGGTATCCCAGTAAGGCAAATGGTAATTTCTCGTGCCATTGCTTGTGATTCTCTACCATTTTCCTTAGTATCTTCTTGATGTTTTTGTTGGCGGCTTCCATGACTCCATTCGTTTGAGGCCTGTACGCTGTGGAATTTTTGTGCTTGATTTTGAAAGTTTCACACATGGACCTCATCAGATCACTGTTGATATTGACGGTGTTATCGGTGATGATGGACCCTGGAACCCCAAATCGACAAACAATTCGGTCACGGATAAAATCTACAACGACCTTTTTGGTCACAACTTTGCAGGATGCATCTTCAATCCATTTAGTGAAGTAGTCGATGGCCACCAAAATGAATCGGTGACCATTTGAAGCGGTGGGTTCGATTGGACTAATGACATCCATTCCCCAGGCAGCAAAGGGCCAAGGTGAGCTTGTTGCATTGAGCTCGTTTGGCAGCACTCGTATCATGTCTGCATGTATATGGCATTAGTAGCATTTCTGAACGTACCAGATGCAGTCTGTTTCAATGGTCATCCAAAAGTATCCGGCCCTGAGTATCTTCTTGGCCTAGACAAAGCCATTTATATGTGGGACGCAGGTTTCAGCATGTATCTCCTCGAGCAATTTGGAAGCCTCTTTTGCGTCAACACACCTTAACAACCCCATATCAGGAGTTCTTCTATAAAGGGTCCATCCGCTTGGAAGAAGTGGTTAGACAACCTCCGAAGTGTGCGTTTTTTAGGATGGTTTGCATGCTCTGGGTAATCTCTTTTTTCCAGGTACTCTTTGATGTCGTGGAACCAGGGGTTTCCGTCCGTTTCTTCTTAAACATGAGCACAATATGCCGGCTGATTATGGATCCTTACTGGAATGGGATCGATGAAATTCTTGTCTGGATGTTGTATCATTGATGACAAGGTGGGCAATGCATATGCAAATTCATTCTGAATCCTGGGGACATGCTGGAAATCTATCTTTGTGAACCTCTTCTTCGTTTCTTATACATGATGCAGGTATGGTAGTATCTTGGAATTTTTGGTAGCCCATTCTCCTTGTACTTGGTTGACAAGTAGATCTGCATTGTCGATCACCAACAGTTCTTGAATGTTCATATCAATAGCCAGGTTGAGCTCTAATATGTAAGCTTCATATTCCGCCATGTTGTTAGTGTGGGGGAATCTTAGTTTTGCAG
Source organism: Nicotiana undulata (assembly GCA_005239495.1). NCBI lineage: Eukaryota > Viridiplantae > Streptophyta > Magnoliopsida > Solanales > Solanaceae > Nicotiana > Nicotiana undulata. Next base: position 12,338 of record ML255624.1, read on the forward strand.
ACACCGAATAATGGTGACCGGTTTCTTATACCAAGACGGCTCCAATACAAACTCCCTTGAAATTCGAAGCTCCGTCGAAAAAAATTCTCCAACCATCGCAGGGTTCATCAATGTCTTCTTCTACGAATGATACATCTTTATCAGGAAAATATGTTTTCAAGGGTTCGTATTCTCCTCCTACAAGATTTTCAGCAAGATGGTCTGCCAATGCTTGTCCTTTGACTGGTTTTTGAGTTACATAGATGATGTCGAACTCACTCAGCAAGATTTGCCATTTGTCCAGCTTCCCAGTAGGCATGGGCTTCTGAAAGATCTACTTCAGGGGATCCATCCTTGATAAGGATTTCGAACTCACTCAGCAAGATTTGCCATTTGTCCAGCTTCCTTGAGAAATCGGGTTTCGACATTCTTGGACAACTCCTTCCTTTTGGGATTGGGTAAAGAATTTGAAGAGTCGCCACCTAACGGATTAAGGTGCGTTAGGGCACCTAGAACAGTCAACTCATAAAACCAGTTTGCATTACCAGAGATCGGGTAAGGGATCAAATTACCTCAAGGGGAAGGTGTTCTGCACCCTTCGAAGTCCACAACGGTGGGTCCTAACCGAACGTAAATTAGGCAAATTAGTCTAATAAAGAAGAAACAGTTTGGACAATACAACTTAGTTTAAACATGATTATAATAGGGGGTCCTAGGTTGTTTTAGCCTATAGGATCATTCCATGCAATACTTTGTAACTTCCTCAAGTTGGGGTGTTACTCATAGCATTAGCGCACGGGCTATCATCTCCTTACTACCCAATTGCTATCTTTAAGTTGTTACCTAAGCGTTCTAATAGTTTCTAGCTCATTCCCTATGCGTGCACTACCAGTCCCTTACCTATGGCACTGGAGGTGTTAGGACCTCTATTTATAATGGTTCTAGACTGACCTATGTTACTTAAAAATGAGAAATCTAAGCGACAAACAAAAGGCAAATAAGACTTTCAAATAAAGAAACAAATAAGGGCTCCCATTGACCTCCACAAGTAGACAACCAAAGAACGCAATTGAATCAACCAAACTTTGTTAATTTTAGGACCCTATATGCAGGATATCTATATGAGCAGGAACAAAGTATAAAGATAGTTTTTGTTAAGCTAGTATAAAAACCTATTTTGTTTGCCTACTGATTTTATTCAACATGAATCTAGGCACTTTAGATAGCAATATTTTACAATTTTAAGCCCAGAGTCATTAGTTAGTCCTACATATTGCCTAAGTGATGGCCATAATCGATTGAATTCAGAATTGATTAACAGAATCCTATAGGCATGATTTCTACGAGTTCACTAATTACAGACCTATAAACATGGTTTCTAAGCGTGTTACTGATTTTGACTTATAAGGACAAACTGTTATTCCTTCTTAAGTCATATGGGCATACTTTCTAAGTGCTGAATTGATTTAAACCTCTATAGGCATGATTTCTAATTTTTAAACTGATTTCATCATGTAGGCATGATATCTATTAGCTTTAAATCTTATAGGCATGATTTTTAGGTTGAAATTAATTCTATTTCCTATAGACATGGCATCTATTAATCGTATTTGGACAGAGTCAGGAAAGACTACTATTTTAAACAAACAGGATCCTATAGACATGGTCACTAATGCACATTGGGTTGAAAGTATGTGTAGATCCTATGAACATGATTTCTAATGCAGAGTTAAACAAAAAGTCCTAGAAGCAGGATCTCTAGTATGCAAATGTAAAAAATTCAGAATCAAAAGAATCAGGAAAATCCTATAGGCAAGATCTCTAAACATGTATAGCACACACGTAATTCAATAAGCATAATTAAATCCTATAGGCAAGATTTATACCCAATTTTAGTAAAGACATAAGAAACCCCCCCAACTTTTACTAATAAATCCCAATTTTTTTATTACATAGATTATTATAGCCCAGAATATTGAATGAATTACATGAATGGTAAAAATTACACTATAGGGAGCCTTGATAAGCCCAATCTAAACCTGGGAACCATGCCTTCAAACATAGCAGCTTGGGAGCATAGTAGTGATCCATCCATGGTATATAAACATTGGGCTTCCAATGTGTCAAAGTTCCCAAGTGTCTCAGGGACCCCGGGCAATGCTCACACAAGAACCAATTCAGAAAGATAACATACAAAAGATTGGAAGACCAACCCCAATGTGTCAGAGTTCGGAGGAGTCTCAAGGACCCTAGGCAGTGCTCACATTAGGGGTGGTGATAACCTAAATAACTAAGAGTAGGATTTTAAAAACCAGTGCATAAAGGGTAAGGGGGCAAGTTTTAAAAAATAGTTCAATTTCAGACGAAAGCAAGTTCAAAATACAGAGTTGCAAGTAGAACTGCACCAAGAAACAAACAGATTCATGTTCAACACATAGTTCAAACAGGTTGGCATTTAATTAGTCTAAAGATTCATGCTAGTATTAAACAATCATGACTGAAACAATTAGGCAGGAACACTGGCATGAAACAGACATGATACATGAATTAAGCCACAAACAAATTTGATTACATGCTTATGGTATCTGGCAAAGTTTAGAGCAAGAAACATGCTGAACATTAAAACTAACTTAGGAAAGAGAAATAACTTAAGGTTAAGTTGACAGAATCATCAGATTGTCATGTAAAGGGTAGAATCATGTTAGGAATTGAAGCAGACTAGTCGAATAAAGCAATAGAGAATAGAATAGCAAGCTTTAGGACATACCAGTTGAGAAGAAAGCAAGTACGAATGCAATAATAGTTGAATTCCAGAGAATTTGGCCTTGGCTTTCAGCCGACCAAATAATAGCCACTTAGCACAGAAAATCAGAACAAGAGAGCAAAGAGAGCTTTAAGTTTTTGTGAGAACAGAGAGTTCGAGAGTTGTAGAGTTGTTCTAAAGGGAGAGAGGAAGGGGGTTTAAATAGCACTTAGTGAAGTAAACAAATAAGATAATGAACCAGTCACACACAAATAAGGTATGAGAATAACTTAACAATCAATTAAGGTCGGCGTGAATCAATTAACAAGACAGAATCGAGTAAAGTCAGGCTAGTAACTCCTAATTTAAGGAAAACCTTATGTGGAATCAATCAGTAGTAAAGTAATAGGTTAAATAAGGTAAGAACTAATTCCAACATCAATTAGGAGCCGAGTTCAATAATCAGAACATAAAATCAGGCCAGTAAGGTTAAGTTAAGGGAAGTAACACAAACTATTAATCACATACTGGAATAAGGTAAGAACAAGTAAAGTTTAATAAGGAAACCCTAATTTAAGTAAACAAAATCAATTAGCAAATAATCGACAGAGTTAAAGGCAAGAATAATAAAAAGGAACAATTAAAAAAATCAGAACCCTAAGAAAATAGGCAGAAACGCAAAGTCATGTAGATGTAACTAATTAAAGTAAGTAAATCAGTCAAAAAACTAATAGGAAAACCTAATAGATACCCAAAACATTTAAAGGTTAAAAACATTTTTGCAAAAAAATCTATTGAAATTGAAACCTAACTTTAGAGTAAATAAGATCGGTCAGAAATAATAATAGAAAAGACTGGAAAATATAGAAGTAGAAGTATTAAAATTTTTAAAGGATAAATACCAAAATCGTTTCAGATCTGAAAAGATCAAAACAGATTTAACCAGAAAATAGCTAGATTCATAAAAATAAATAGAAGTTGAACCAAATCTGGTTTGAACTAGAGATTTGAAACCCTAAAATACGAAAAGATTCGTACTCACAGGTATCAGGATGAACATAGAAGAAATAACCAAGATATGCGAGACTTTGAACTAGATATGATTTGAATCTCTTGAGATTCACTTGCCATTTTGAGGCAAATGAATCAAGTAGCATCAAGATCGGGTAGCCAGTAGAGAACACCAAATAAGGCAGGGAATCAAGGAAAAATTCCATGAATCGAAGAGGGAAAGTGTGAAGTCGGGCTAGGGTTTGAAGGGGGTGAGAGAGAAGAGAGTAGAGTGTCAGATGACGGCGGGCTGGGTCGAATGAAATAGGGTTTGGCGGTTTTGGTATATTAAAAAGGGTTGGGGAATTTAGGACCATTGATGGCAAGGATTAGATTTAGTTGGGGCAAATTTTAATTAGACGGGTATGGGTATGGGTAGTTGGGTTAGTGTATTGGTTATTGGATTATGGGTTAGGGTAATTGGGTTGGTTAGTATTGGGCTGGGTGGTCCGAATAATAATTAGAAAATGGCTATATTTTAAATACCCATTTAAATTAATAAAATATAAAAATTCTATTTGTATATGAAAATGGTTTAAAATAATTACTTAATATTATAAAAATATAAAAATTCATTTTTTGTGCAAATAATGTAATTATGCATATATCGGTCGTTATTGCAAAGTTATTGCAATTATAGCCTAAAGATACAAATTTAATTATGCATAAAATGATTAAAGCTCAATATAAATATAAATGATAAAAATTAAGTAAAAAATCATTATAAAATTATTTGTGATGCAATTAGTAATTATTTAGATAATAAAAATGCTGGAATAAATTAATTAAAAATCCTCTAAAAATTATAGAAGATTATGGAAAAATACTGGTTGATGTTCATGAACTATTTTGAAAGTATACATGTATTTTTTTTAAAAATATATGGGAAAAATTGGGTATCAACAGCTGGCTAGAGAGAGCACCGAAAAACATATGTCCCATGTCTTCCCTTTCCATGCCAAAAATACCACATGTATCATCAGGGAAAATGTTTCTTCTATATAGCAAGCTTTTCATTGGTAATCTATTAAGGGCCACAATCCATATTAAAAATTTTAATTTATTGAGGGTATTAGTTTTCCATATCCATTCGTAGTCTTTTTCATCAAAAGTGTGGTTTCTCGGTTCTGCAAGGGTGTTGTGGGCAGCCCTCATGGAGAAGTAACTATGGCCTTTAAAACTTCATGTGAAGGTGTCGTAACCCACATGTACTTGAGGTATATAGGTACTATTCATTTTTTGGGCAATATTTCTAGGGATGTGGATAGAGAGTCTATTAAGGTCAAGACTTTCATTTGTTATAATGGATTGAAGTTGTTGTTCTATCTCATGTTGCATGAGTGGCCCCTCATTATGTTGTCTAAGTGGGCATAGTTGGTTAATCCACAAATATTGCCAAATATTTGTTTGTTTTCCATCTCCAACCACCCATTTAGTACTGTTCATACAGATTTTGGAGCCCTTAGTAATGTTTTTCCAAATATGGGAGATCGAGTTGTAGTTACAGCCTTCCTTATTAAAATTTTTGGTATTATTGTACTTTGAAGAGAGTACCTGTGCTCATAGATTGTCCTTTTATTTTTTATATTGCCACACTAGGGGTGCATGAAAGGAGGAGTTCTTCTTGTTGGTCCTTTATAGTCCTAGCCCCTCATTATTCTTTGGTCTAGTTACCTTATCCCACCCCACTAGATGGCATTTATCCTTTGTTTCAGTGCTACCCTATAGGAATTTCTTTTCGATGGAGTCTATGGAATTTTGAGTGGTGCTGGGCAAGTTGTAGAGCTACATGACATGGTTGGGAACAACCGCTAATGTTGATTTAATAAGCACGGTTCTGGCTTCTATACTAAGGAGAGGTGTTTTCCAACCTTTTAGCCTATTCTTGATTGTTTCTAATAAAAATTAGAAGTCTTTTTTTTGTAGGGTTTTGGTTATCATGGGAAGCCTAGGTATTTACCTAGGTTGTTCATGTGCTTCATAGCAAGGCAATTTCTAAGCATGTTTTTGTTGGCTTACGAAAAATAATTAGAGAAGTTAACACTGGATTTATTGAAGTTGATGGATTGGCTAGATATAGCGCAAAACTTGTTGATGGTGTCAATGAGTGCGTTGTAACTTTTTTGGTTAGCTTCCATAACGAAGATGAGGTCATCTGCAAAGAAAAGGTGAGATAGGGGAAGGCCTTTGGTTGATATTTTAATTGGGTCTCATCTGTAATAATTTACTTCACGATGAATGAGTCTAGATAGCGTTTCTAGGCAGATAATAAAGATGTAAGGTGATAAGGGCAAATTTACTCCCTGTGAATTATATGCCTAACACAAGTTGGGATCGAATCCACAGGGAGTTAGAATTAGGATTAGGTATATGTTTAGTGTAATTGTATGATATGCCCTAGAATACACTTCCACGTTCTTGTTTTTTATTTCTACCTCTACTTTAATCTATTGATTACAATTATAAAACTAGGAGACAATATTTTTGGTTATGGTTGTTTTTCAAATGATAAAAAGATCTAGGGTTGCGACTTCTGCCTAGTTGGTTACCTAACTGATTTAATGCTTTAGGGCATGTTTGGTTGATCGAGATTGTTGTGCCCCTCTTCCTCGTGCAAGCGGGTTTCGACACGTGACAAATTTTCTAAGGAACATTGTTAAAAGAGAGAGTCGCCACCTAACAGATTAAGGTATGTTAGGACACCGATTTGCAGATAACTCTGGATTAACCAGCTGTGTCACCAAGATCGGGTTAGGGCTCAAATTACCTCGAGGAGAAGGTGTTAGGCACTCCTCAGGGTCCACAACGATGGGTCCCGGCCGAACTTGAATTTTATGAATTAGTCTAAGCAAGGAGAAGAGACAAAATTGGGCGAATGAAATAAAATGACCGATTTTAAACAAAAGAGAAAAGGGGGGGGGGGGGGG
>ML255624.1:19123-44079 GCA_005239495.1 Nicotiana undulata
TTATATGACTTAGTCTAAGAGAAAAGAAAAAATTTGGACAAAAAAAATAAAAAGACTAACTTTAAACAAAGGGGGGGGGGGGGGGTCCTAAATTTTTTAGCTTAAAGTATCACTCCGTGCAACATAAATAATACTTTGTAACTCCTTTGGGGTGGGGTGTTACTCGTATTATTCAACGGGCACAAACTATCATCTCCTGCTACCCGATTACTATCTTTAATTTGTTTACCTACACGCACTAATTGATTCTAAATCGTGCCCTATGCGTGTACTACCCTTCCCATGCCCAAGGTCCTGGAGGCATTTGGACCTCTATCTTTGGGTGATTCTAGACTTTAACCTAAGTTGATCAAAAGGAGAAAAACTAGGCGACATGCAAAACAATTTGGACTTCCACGTATAAGAAAATAAGGGCTCAAGTTAGCCTCTGCAATTAAACAACAAAACGCGCGCAAACCGATTCACATTGACAGTTGCATATTTTAATAAGTCTGCAGAATCCTATAGGCAGGATCTCTATGTGATTTCGAATTTTATAAACAAGCAGTTTTACAAGCTTTTCTTTTAATACAATTTTTTACAGCCTACATAGTTGCCTATTGATTACAAGTATCTATAATCATGATGCCTAAGACAGTCTTGCAGCAACTAATAATGACAATCACAGGAATATGTTCAAAGCTGATTAATCGAGTCCTATAGGCATGGTATGTACAAGTGATGATTAGCACATTTTTGAAGAAACGAGCAAGGCGATAATTGAGACTGATTCAAACCCTTATAGACATGATTTCTATAATTAAAACGGATTCTATATCCTACAAGCATGGTTTCTAACAGGTAAAGCAGAACACATTTAAACCAAGTAAAGAACCTATAGGCAGGATTTCTAACACACATTTGGGCAGAGTAGGACACTTATAAGAATGATTTCTATAATAATCGGACATGTTTGAGCAAAGTAACATATTTTGAGAAAAATAGCATACCTATAGGCAGGATTTCTACCCATTTTTATGCAAGTATAAGATAAAGCTCCTGATGTTCTATACGTCAATACCACACAAGATGGGGGGGGGGGGGGGNGCTATGATACCAATTGATGTTCTAAATGTCAATACCACGCAAGAGGGGGTGATTTGTGTGGTGTCCAATTTTTGCGTGAACTAGTTATAGAAGGACCAGGTTCTTCTATGTGTTCCAACTTCTACAGTTTGCGGAATAATGATTGCATAATTTAAAGAACACAAAAATTTTACGTGGAAAACACCTGGCTCAAAAGGTGAAAAACCACGACCTACTTCCTAGTAGGAATTTCCCAAACTCTTCACTAAATCAATGAGACAAACAACATTTACAAAATAAACTCTTTTGTAAACCTAAGGATTAACTCTAACCCTTTGTGGCAAACTAGCCTCTAGTTATTTGCGACAAACTTCAAGTTAACTCTAACTTGAACACTCAGTACCTATTACAATTGCTTCTAGATAAAGCTGAAAGGTAAAATTTGTAATCACCTACTACAAATAAACTAGACTAAAAGACAACAGATGAAACTGGTTCTTCTAGCTGGTTCAAGTAGCTTCAGAGTCGCACACTCAATTGTCACACGATATGCTTGCAAAATTGCTTTGGTAATTTTGCTCTCAATTCTTGTTTTGCTTCTGTGTTTGTGCGTACCTGTACAATAAGAACATTAAACAATATATAGGATTTAGTAGACAAAGAGATACACTAGAATTCAGATGCTACTCTTCCTTGGTGGAAGAGTTCTAGTTGATCTCAACTCCCTAAATCCTCCCTTATCTTGATTTTGTTCTTACTGAATAAGAAGTCCATCTCCTTATCAATTTGCAACCTTTTCGATCAGGAGATATCTCTTTAGATCACAGATTTAATTTATCTCCCGCTTGTGCACCTCACGTGCCCTTAACTTTGCATGTGTCTATGTCTCCAGTGATAGACCTGGTTCAACTCTGAGTTCCTTTGTCAATCTTCAAAACCATTCAGCTTTTTGATCCAACAAATTCCCCCTTTTTCATGATGACAAACTCTGCACTTAGGCCTGTAACCACTTTAATCCAACATTGACACTTTTTAGAGTATTAAGCATTTATCATAAAGAATCAGGTTCATTTATCGAAATGTTGAAAAATGTTAGAATTACCAGATATATAAGAATTACTCATGGCCAATGGGGCAACTTCAAGTGCAACTTGGATTAATCATCAATAGTGAACTAAGAATGCAAACAATCAAAGAAAGTAAGACAAAACAATTAAGAGTAGAAACAGAAAAATCCATTGATAAAAGCATAGTTTAGTCACCAAACACACAAAGAAATAAATGCAGTTACAATCATGAGCAAGAGATAGCAAAAATAATCCCGAATCTGGGTCATAGAGGGGTGAAGACAGGCACTGGACACCTAAGGTTGGGAAGGGGTGGAGTTTGGGTTCTTTGCTTGGAGAAGGGAGAGCATATTTTGAAGAATCCCATCATTCTCTCCTTTTCTTTGGCTAGTTCAGTTTTGAGAGCATCTCTCTCAGCCTCAACCTCTGCAAGGCGGGTCTTTAGTTAAAGAATTTTAGCATGCTTAACCACACCTTCTTGTATAAGCGCCCTGACCTTGCTGTTCACAAGCATTTTAATGGATGAAACAGGTTCATTGTCAGGAACATTCACAATATAGTCACATGCCAGAAGCGTGTTCTTCCCAAAATGGTCCTTGACAGTGGCCATTTATGCCTACTTCAGGGGCACTTTGAAGTGAGAGCACACAGTTGTCAGGATGAAACCATATGGGATGGCATGGGCCTTGAAGCCATTTACCACCCTGTCCAGCAGCTGAATAATGAAATAGGGCCAGTTGATTTGCCTTCCACTGTCCAGGCATTCCATGAGGGTTAAATCCATATAGTTGGCTATGTGCCTTCTCTCTTTCCTGGGCAGAACACAATTGTTGATGAACTCGAACACCACCTTGTGCTGGGGTTTCATCTCATTTTTATACACAGCCCTTGGATCCACTTCTTCAGCATTATCACTGAACCTTCTGGTAATGTGCGGTGCAGATGGAAGACCAACAAGGCTAGGCCACTTCTGCCTCGTATAATCATCAAAACCTTCAGAAGGTATCCCAAGTATTTCGCCCAGCACTATGGCATCAAAGGTGATTTTGGTCCCCTTGACCTGACTGGAAACCCTACCATCCTTGACCTCGGCATTTGCCATGAACTCCACAATCTCACTTCTAGCCAGCTTGCCATCTGTTGCACCCCATTTTTCTATTGCACGGGTTAGGTACGGAGAGATCGGGTTCTATGACATTTTGGACAACTCCTTAAAAGAAAGGGTTTAAGGAAGAGTCGCCACCTAACAATTTTTATGGTGCGTTAGGGCACCTAGAGTTGATAACTCATGAACAAGTTTGCAATACCAGAGATTGGTAAGGGCTTGAAATTATCCCAAGGGGAAGGTGTTAGGCACCCCACAAGATCCACAACTGTGGGTCCCAGCCAAGAAGTTTTGTGAATTTGGACGGTTGAACAAGTAGCAAGTAAGGTTCATATAAGAGAGGATTACAAACAAGTATGAAAATCTTTAAAGGTTTTTAAAAAAAAAATTAGAATAAACATTTAAAAAGAATTGTCCTAGGTTTAAAGTAATACGGATCACATTAATGCAATACCCGGTATGTCACACCTCGAAGAGGCGGCTACACGTGGTATTAGCGCACCGGTCATCATATCTGCATTCTAAAACGCGTGTGTTGGTCGCAAATGCTTATTGCGTGCTATTACCTGTCCCTTTCTATAAGTCCTGGAGGGTATTTAGGACTACTAATCCTACAAGGTGAGTACTAGGTTGAACTCGTAGGTTTAAAAGGACAAAAGACTAAGCGACATACATAACAAATAGGACTACAAATAAGGGAACAAGTAAAGACAAACAAAGGCTCACAGGTTCCTCCACAAGTAAACACGCAGGTAGCACGTCTCAAACACATTTAAGGTCTCCAAGATGGGAGTTTAAAAACAGGAAAGCTGAAGTTGAAACAGTAAGTTTTAAAAGGATATATTTTAGCGACTTAGCAGTGAAAGCAGAAGGTTCAGTTAAGATTGACTAATATAAAAAAAAGAGATGATTGATTTTCAGAAACGCAACAGCTTGAGCAGTTAGAAGTATACAGTAATTTTAAAAAATTTCCAGTAAAAGGAAAGATAGCTTTCAGAAAACCAGTAGTCGAGACAGGAATGTTTTAATTCTGAAATTCAGCAATCAAAGAAATGAGTGTGAGAATCTAGTAATTCATAAGACCTTGATAAATCGCTTTTAGAAAATAGTTCAACAAGTATTCAGAGATAGAATGACTTTTGCAGAATGAAGTAACTTTGAAACCTAATAGTTGGAAGACATAATGGAACAGGAATCAGGAAATTAGTAATGAGAAGTAAAATGAACAACTTCAACATTATTTAAAAACAGAGCGGGAGTTTTTGGTAAAAGTAGAGTGAGCTTCAGAGAGGCAAAAATAAGAGTAGGAGCAGCAGAGTTTAAGAATTTCAAAAAGGGACTGATTGGTTCTAATACCAGCTAAGTGAAACACAATTAGGTTTTGATTTTAATAATGTGTTAGGCCTAAAGTTTGCCTAGGCATTCGTATACATTGCCTATTTGTTTTGAAGGGTGAACATGCATATTTGATTCTGATTAGACACGCAACATAATATACTTGTAGAGGCGTTTTAAACCACTTAGCCATATTTTAACAAGGTTATTAGATTAACATGCTAATTAGGTGTTCAACTACTGTAATTTGAACAAATAAGAAGTCCTAATGACAGGATATCTAATGCACATAGGGGTATCGTAAGAACATGGTTTCTAGATGAAAAATGCAGTGGTAATGCTTTATGACCGTTTATTAGCTTGTTATTAACTGTGATCATGGTTACGAAATGAGTATAATAACATGTTGAAAGTAGATGACCTAAAGCAGGATTTCTAATGCATGTCCTAGAAAGGTTATCTATTGCACATGTAGATAAATAAACCCTATAAGCATGTTTTCTACCCATTATTAAGCTAAGCATGCATAACCCCCCCATATTCACTATCCAGCCCCAATTATTCGTTTATAAATTATTAAAAACCAATAATAAATGAATTACAGTAATGAAAAAGGAAAATAAGAAGTTATTCTATAGGAATTCTTCAATAAGGCCCAATCTCCCAGCCTCACTCCTTTCGAGTTTCACAGACTTACATGGCCTGGGTGAGGCAAAGCTCCTAAGGGGCCTAATGGATCCCTGGCCAATACGAGCACCCAAGCAAAATTGCCAAGATTTTAACAAGTGCAGTGTAGAGTTACCAACCTTGCGTGTCAAAGTTCAATGAGTACTCAGGGGTACTCAAGGCAATGCTCACACGAAGGGGGTAGGACCTAATTTCTAAGAGTAATGTGAAGTACGAGGAGGAGTTTAAAAGAGAATTCTTTTTTGAGTTTTAAATGAGTAGTTGGAAATAACAGTACTTTGAATATAACTTTAGAAAAAAGTAATAAACAATTTATCAAAGAGAGAAGCGGTACAATCACAACCAGTATAGGGAACTCATGAAAGAGCACACACAACAGGGGCAAGGGGTTAGGGACAAATGACTTTGTTATCAGCATTAGATCCAAGTTACGGGTTTTCATAGATATCACCTAGTAGTCATATAGTTGTCACATAATTGTCACAAAATATCATAGATTGGCAGAGGCAAGATTGTATAGCATCCAAGTGTTAATAGAGGTAGGTTCATAACCTAGAGATTTAAACATGCATGAAGGCCTATAACAATAGTCAAGTCAAGGTAAGGAAAACATTAACCTATAAACAAATGAGCATGTCAGAGTCACAAAATGAACATGAGGCATATCAGCCTAAGAGAAAGAGATGGATAGTAGTATACAATCACAATTACATGGAAACACATGGAAGCAAGATACATATTCATACTTAACAAAAGGAAAGACATGATGGGGTTAGGCTAATTACAGGGTAGGCAATAGAACCACATGATAAAGCACACATGAATAGTAAGTAAATGAACAGGAACTGGAGCATATTGTATAGAGATACTATAAAACTAACTTAGAGGCATACCGGCTGAATAGTAAGGAATAGCAAAGTGCAAAGAGATGGAGCAGCAACAACAGTGTGCCGAATTAGAGAGCAGCAGTAGAGCAAATAGAAAAAGAGAGAAAGAGCACAAGAAAGAATGCAGAATAGTCTCTGTGTGTCTGTGCGTGCTATCAGTGTTAGTGTTTTTCAGTTAAGAGTGAAGGCAAAGTATATATAGTTGAAAAACAAGTAGTGAATAAGGTAAAAATCAGGTCAAGTAGTAATTGGAGGAACTCGAAATCAATTAATCAGGAAATTAAGGCAAGTACTCCCTTAACTCAAGGGATTTTATTCAAATGGTAAGAATTAGTAATATAGAAGGCAAGAAGAATCAGTACATGATTAATAAGGAAGGAATCAATTTTAGTTCAGTAATTTTGGGACTCGGAATCAATTAGTGTAACAAGCAGTGCAAGTACTCCCTTAATTAAGGGAGTTAACTTCAAACGGTAATGAGCAGGTAACAAATAAGGAAAGAGACTATACATAGCTTTGAGGAAATAATTCAAGCAGCAAGTATAGAACAGAAAAATTAGGCTAGATACATAATACCCTAATTAAGTAAACAATATAAGAATCAATTAACAGCATAGTCACTCACATAATAAGGCAAGAGATAAAAGGAAATCAGTAAAGATGCTGTCACAGGATAGTAGTAAGGCTAGTCTCGAGTGAGATTCAAATCAAGGGAATCAACACCAAATCAAAGGAAAGTTTTTGCACAAATAAGGAAACAATTCAGGCTCAACATAGAGTTATAAGGAAAATACACAGAATTACAGCTTTAAGGAAAGTACCACAGCCTTAAAGAGAACTCGTAAGAATCAGTATAAAATCACCATGTAAACAATCAATAAGATGGATAGTCAAGTTTACTAAACGATATATAGCCCATTTTGAACAATATAAGGGAAAACCCTAAGTGAAGAACATAGAACAATGGGGAATTGAAACACTAGCACCAAAATTAAGCAGAGAGCATAGAACTCCGAGAAGAATCCAGAGGAACACACAGACAAGCAAACATGACGAACATAATACGAATACAAACCCTAAAACTGAGGTTTCATCATAAACATGAGATTTAAGCTGGAAAAATGTCTAAAACATGTATTGGAACTCAATATTAGCACAAAAAATCAGAAGATAAAGCGTTTTCAAAAGGGGTTGAGAAACCCTAGTTTCGAAAAAGGGACAAAAGCGTTTTAAACTTGAATATTTGTAAAGATCAAGTAGAGAATGATTCAAAACAGGAAGGAATGAGTCGAAAATCATTAAAATACAGGGATTTAAATGTTTGGGTCAGGATTAGGGTTTCGTGAGAAACCAGAGAGAAGTAAGGAAAAACCTGGCTGTGAAACTCAGGACAATGGCATTTAGAGCACCATTGAGTCAAGAACCATCGGAGACGGCCGGAAACAGCCTTAGGCGGAGCTTCCAGTGGTGGTCGGGCATGGTCGGAACCCATGGAGGTCTCAGAGATTGAAGAGATCTGGGAGATAAGGCTTCAAGGCGCTGGTGGTCGAAAGAGGTGAGACTGGAAGTTGCCGGAGAAATCCATCAGAGAAGACGAAGAACCAGAAGGTTCTAGAGAGAAGGGGAAGAAGAAGAGACATATGAGAGAGAGAGTGGTCTTGAAGAGTGAGAGACGGGGAGGGGGGTTGGTTAGGGTTAATTTAGGTAAGCTTCGATCTAGGCCATTGATTTGGATTAATCAACGACTCAGATTGAAGCCGTGATTGGGTCGCGTATGGATTGAAGACTGGGCTGATTGGGTTAGATATTTTAGGGGTTTAAAAGTGGCTAATATTTAAACAAAAATAGGCTAGATGTTAAATACCCAATAAATAGGTAATTAATTAATTAAAATAGCCAATAATTATATAAAAAAATGAAATTAAGCTAGAAATAAGTAAGATTACAGTAATTGGCTAATATTAAGTGTAAAATACATAAATTTTGAATTAAAATAATATGAAATGTCTAATTGGGACATAATTGCAAAATTGTTGTAATTAGAATTAAATAAAATTGAATTGGCCAATTTGTGAAATAATTGGATTTTAATAGATAAGAAATGATTGTAAATGACATACTGAACTAGAAAATATTTTAAAATTATTTAGAACACAATTTATGAATTATTTAAAATATGAAATATTAAATAAATGGGAAATAATAAAAATATGGAAAAATAGGGAAAAATACCCATTATTGCAAAGAGTAATTTTGAAAGCTTATATGCGAGTTCGAAAATAATTTGAGGAAAAATTGGGTATCAACAACTGCCCCTCTTTACCTGGGAAGGATGAAAGAGTTGTTGGGTAAAGATATGATGGCCAATTTTGACCGAAATGAAACTGTGGGATAGGATTTGGCCGCACCCTGATTTCTGAGTTGCCTACATATCACTGGTTTTACAGGAATCAGGTCGTATGTAGTTCCGGAATCATCGGTGAAATATACCGGTGATGTCTCACAAGAACGGACGCAAGGTGCAAGGTGGGGCAAAATTGGAAGGTCTTACGGGGTTGTTTTTGGATAACTGGAGCGGTCCGCTCCTTTCTGGTTGGCTGTTCCTGTGATGACCCAAAAAGGGGTCATCTTGTGTGCATCTAATTTTGACTGTGTTTCGAGGCCCCGAAAGCCTCCATTAATCTCACCTCGATGTGCGTGCGCAGCCCGGGTGCGTAGCCAGGAAGCCTTTATGTAAAAACTTGATTGAGAGTTAAATTTTTGATAAATTAATTGAATAAAGTTGACTTTGGTCAACAATTTTGGTAAACAGACCCGGATCCGTAATTCGACTGTCCCGGAATGTCCGTAGGAAAATATGGGACTTGGGTGTGTGCCCGGAATCGAATTCCGAGGACCCAAGTCCGAGAAATGAATTTTCAAAGAAAATTGTTTTATAAAAATATTAAAGGCTTATGAAAATGAACCTTGATGTGAAACCTGTGCTGCCGGGCCCGTATTATGATTCCGGCGCTCGGAACAGGTTCAATATGTGTTATTTAAGTTATCTGTGAAATTTGGTAAGAAACGGACTTGATTTGATTGGTTTCGGATCAAAATGAGGAAATTTTGAGTTAATGAAGTTTTGAGGTTTTTAAAGAATTTGAAATTTGGCTTGAAAGGTGATTTTATGTTCCCGAGGTCCGAATGAAATTCCGAGACTGGGAATGGTTCTGTCATGTCATTTATAACTTGTCTGCAAAATTTGAAGTCATTCCGAGTAGTTTAAGCCGGTTCGGTGCATTGAAGTGAATTCTAGAATTTCAAGTTCTTAAGTTTTGATTCAATTTGGTTTTGGGGTTGAATTCTGAATTTCGTTGTTGTTATTCAGGTTCCGGAAGTTCGAGCGAGTCCGTATCATGAATACAGACTTGAAGGTGCTTTTGGACGGTGTCCCGAGGGGCTCGGGTGTGCTTTAGACCCCTTATAGCTAAGTTGGAAAAACCAGAATTTCTGCTATCTGGTTTCCTTCTCTGCGGTCGCAGAAGGTGGGTTGTGATCGCGGAGAAGGATTTTTGTTGGGCTGTTGATTGTTCTCTGCGATCACATCTTCCCCTTCGCGATCGCAGAGGTTTGGGTTCCACACCTTCGCGATCGCATCCTTTTATCGCGATCGCATAGAGTCGCGTCTGGGCCGAGTGAGTTTGTTCCTCGCGATCGCAGGACCTCTGCCGCGATCGCAGAGGTCTGGCCAGTTGGCCTTCGCGATCGCAGGACCTCTGCCGCGATCGCAGAGGTCTGGCCAGTTGGCCTTCGCGATTGCATGCCCCTTGTCGCGATCGCAGTTAAGAAATCCCTGGGCAGTTTTATAAAATACGGGGCTTAGCATATTTCCTCCATTTTTCATCTTCCTCCTAAATAGTTAGAGAGCTCTTCAAGGGACTTTCCACCACTGTTATTAAGGTAAGTAAATTCCATAGTTTTACTAGTTTCAAACATTAATTCTTAGTTAAATTCACTATTAAATTATCCAAAAAAACCATAGAATTAGGTAGTAATTTCAGGGTTCTTAAGGATTTCGTGATTTTCCATTTTAGGCCATGAATTCAAGTAGAAATCACACCTTAGTGATCCTTAGGCTATGGGTGAGTGATCCCTTCGAGAATTTTCGGAATTTGATCATGAGAGACCGGGGTTGGAAATTGGGAATTCTTCAAGAATGGCGATTTTATTGAATAGCTAGGATAATTTATCACATTGTGCATGCATTGATGTTATTGTATACCTTTTGACTAGTTGCGAGTCCTCGGGTATAGAGTTCGGAGTTTCGGGCGCAATTGTGGTCCGAGGGGTAGATTCGACACGAGGTGAGTCTCCTTTCTAACCTTGTAAGAGGGAATTGTCCCCGTAGGCGATGTATATGCTATGTGTAAATTATTTGGGGGATACGTACGCGCCAAGTGACGAGAGTCCGTACGTAGCGGCTATTATTGTTATGTCCGGGTAGTTAGGCCCACATCATGCCTTGTATGCTTTCGTAATGCCTTATATGCCTTTTCTTGTAATGCCTGATATGTTTTCCTTGTAATGCTTTATATGATTTATTTTAACGCCATATGTACTATGAAATTATGTTTTGCATCATGTTATTCTTCTAAGGCTTATTTGAAAGAATTGTGAAATATATGGGAGCGGGCCGTACGCCACGACGGAATTGAAAAGAATTGTGAAATATATGGGAGCGGGCCATACGCCACGGCGGAATTGAAAAGAATTGTGAAATATATGGGAGTGGGCCGTACGCCACGGCGAAATTGAAAAGAATTTTGAAATATATGGGAGCGGCCCATACGCCACGGCGGAATTGAGAAATTATGAAATATATGGGATCGGCCCGTACGCCACGGCAGTGTTGAAAAGAAATTGAAATGAATATGGGATCGGGCCGTACGCCACAGTGAGTGTAGAAGGTACCTTATAGGAGCGGGTCGTACGCCACAGCGGATCTAAAAATTTGTGATTTTTGTATCGTTCGGTGGTCTTACCCTTGAAAGTGCTTTATTGTTTAGTTCAGCGATTGTTGGACTTCTGCTTTTGATATATATACTGGTTGCTTATTTTCCCTGACATGCTTATTGTATTTCATTATATTCTATCATATGTTAGTATTGTTGGACCTTAGTGAGTATCGAGTCGACCTCTCGTCACTACTTCTTCGAGTTTAGGCGGGATACTCACTAGGTACATATTTATTTAATATGTACTCATACTGCACTTTCTTTTCCATTCTGTACTTGACTGTACAGGTCTGGAGGCTGGCGCATCTGATTATCAGGACGGTGCTAGATATTGATAGCGTGGTCATACGTCACGGTGAGCTGCTTTCCCGGCGACTTCCTAGTAGCACCCTGGGGTCCTTTTTTATATTCTCTGTCCATTTCATTCAGACGGAGACTCTATATATATTGTAGTCATTGTATATTCAGTAGTTTCCCATGGCACTCGTGACACTAGTTACTGGCACACACGCATAGTGTATATGCATATCTTTTGGGTTCGGGTTGTACATGCATGTGTATGTTTTATTTCAGCTTTGTATCTACTATGACTTCACCTTCACTCAAGGCTAGTATCATGTTAGTTGTTATAAACTGGAAATCTTTTACTTGTTAATTAGATGGGAAGGGTATCACTTAGTGTAAATTGTGTTGGCTTGCCTAACCCCGTCGTTGGGCACCATCGGGACCTGAATTGAGATTTGGGTCGTGATAGTTCCGGCCGGATTACCTGCAAGTAAATAACAAGCATATATTGTGCATAATATAAATATGATGCAAGTTCCTATTGGACTATGAATGCTGTCTTCGGACAATTAGGATGATGTCCTTAGACCATGATGTCCTAGGCCATGAATCGCTTGGTGCGGGATTCTCAGGCTATGAAATGATGTTCTCGGGCCTTGAGGATGGTGCCTCCGAACCATGGTGCCTTTGAATAATGATGTGCAGGTTGAATAAAAGAGATCCTTAGGCCATGAAATGATGTTCTCGGGCCATGAACATGGTGCCTCTGAACGATGACGCCTTTGGGCAAGTTGGCGATATTTCATCCTATGAAGAATGCAGTTGTATGATGTGGACAAGACAGAGCTTAGTCTTGCGATTCGCGAAAAGAAAGAGGGGCATAGCTTAGCCCGAAAGAAAGTGTAAATAAATAACGTAACGAAAGGTGAGTGCTTTACAAAGGTAGAAAGGAGCTTTGCGTAATGAAGTGGAATGCAGAGAGAGGTAGCGTGGAACCTCGGAAGGCAGAATGATAGCCTTATGCAATGCAGAAAATAAATGCAGGAGAGGTAGCGTAGAACCTCGGAAGGCAGAATGATAGCCTTATGCAATGCAGGAAATAAATGCAGGAGAGGTAGCGTAGAACCTCGGAAGGCAGAATGATAGCCTTATGCAATGCAGGAAATAAATGCAGGGAGGTAGCGTAGAACCTCGGAAGGTAGAATGGTAACCTTTATGCAGTGCAGGAAATAAAATGCGGGGGAGGTAGCGTGGAACCTCGGAAGGCAGAATGGTAGCCTTATGCAATGCGAGAAAATGCAGGGAGACAGTGCTTAATCTCGGAAGGCAGAATAGTAGCCTTATGCAAATATGCGAATGCAGGGGAGGTAGAGCTTAACCTCGGAAGGCAGAATAATAGCCTTTTGCAAAGATTCAAATGCAGCTGGAGGTAGAGCTTAACCTCGGAAGGCAGAATAGTAGCCTTATGCAATGCGAGAAACATAAAATGACAGTAAGAGTTCTCAGCTGATGATAAATTTTGGCGATATGATAAAGCGTTGTTTGCGATAATAGTAAGCGTCGGCATGTGCGATGAGTTCGAGAGCGTATCCTTGAGAAGTATGCGTCTTGCGGGATAATAGGATGTTTTGGGATTTCGCCGTATTTGTGCCTGCATCCAAAGAAAAATCGTGAGTTTTGTAAAGGAGAGGGTTAGTTCATATCCCCGCTGGCTCGGCTCGGCCTGTCCGCTTGATGATGATAACTTTGTTTGTACCACAGGGGTAGCGTTGCTAAAACAAGCTGTTTTTGAGAAATAAATATGCATGTTTTTATAAAAATATGATATAACATACAATTGAAAAAATGATTTTCTTTGGATGAACCGACGACCACGACGCGATTCAAGACATTTCAACCTTTCTTGCTACGGAAATTTTAAGTTCCTTCTCAAAATTCTTCCCCAGTTTGATGGGTGAATGCTTCTGGTTGTTGCTTGTGCGACGACCGGCTAAACTTGCTTCGGAATTTTGAGGTCCCTCCTCAAAATTCTGCCCCAGTTTCCATTTGTGGGGGGAAATGAAATTTAAATGTGACCGAACCCATAGGGCTGCCTACGTATCCCCTCTTAAACGGGAATCAGGTCAGGCGTAGTTCAATTTACAACATTGATAGAAACATAACAATTACACATAGTAGCGCTTGAGTGCATCTGAGTTGATTGGTTTAGGCCAAATTTCTCCATCCATTTCTGCTAGTATGAGTGCTCCTCCTGTTAGTACTCGGTGAACCATGTACGGGCCTAGCCAATTGGGAGAGAATTTCCCTTTTGCTTCGTCTTGTGAGGAAAGATTTTCTTTAACACCAGCTGCCCCGGTGTGAATCGTCTTGGTTTGACTTTCTTGTTGAAGGCTCTGGTCATTCTATTCTGATATAGTTGACCATGACAAACCACATTCATTCTTTTTTCGTCTATGAGGGTCAATTGCTCATAGCGGCTTCTTACCCATTCTGCGTCGCTGAGCTTAGCTTCTTGTATGATTCTCAAAGATGGGATCTCAACTTCAGCAGGAATGACGACTTCTGTACCGTATACCAACATGTAAGGAGTTTCCCTAGTTGATGTGCGAACCGTGATGCGATACCCCAACAGAGCAAATGATAATTTCTCATGCCATTGCTTGTGCTTTTCTGTCATTTTTCTCAATATCTTCTTGATGTTCTTGTTGGCAGCCTAAACAACTCTATTCATTTGAGGTCTGTATGTTGTAGAATTCTTGTGTTCGATCTTGAAGGTTTCACACATTACTCTCATCAAATCACTGTTTAGGTTGGAACCATTATCGGTGATGATTGACTCTGGAACTCCAAACCGACAAACAATGCGGTCGCGGACAAAGTCGGCTACCACTTTCTTAGTAACTACTTTGTAGGATGCTGCTTCGACCCATTTGGTGAAATAGTCAATGGCAACCAGAATGAACATGTGTCCATTGGAGGCTGCAGGCTCGATTGGTCCAATAACGTCCATGCCCCAGGCGGCGAACGGCCATGGTGAGCATGTTGCGTTAAGCTCACTAGGAGGTACCTTTATCATATCCCCATGTATCTGACATCGATGGCATTTGTGGACATACTGGATGCAGTATGTTTCCATGGTCATCCAGAAATAACCAGCCCGAAGTATCTTTTTTTCTAGAACAAACCCGTTCATATGAGGACCGCATGTACCAGCATGTATTTCCTTCAACAACTTTGTTGCTTCCTTTGCCTCGACACATCTTAGCAAACCCATATCGGGAGTCCTCCTGTATAGGATTCCTCCGTTGTGAAAGAAATTGTTTGATAACCTTCGAAGAGTGCGCTTCTGAGTAGCGTTTGCAAGCTCTGGGTATTCTCCCTCCGCCAAGTACTCCTTAATATCATGAAACCAAGGCTTTCCATTTGCTTCTTCTTCAACATGGGCGCAGTAGGCCGGCTGATTGTGAATCCCCACCGGGATATGATCAATGAAGTTCTTATCTGGATGCTGGATCATAGATGACAAAGTAGCCAATGCATCAGCGAACTCATTCTGGATTCTGGGAACGTGCCGGAATTCAATTTTTGCGAACCTCTTTTTCAATTCCTGCACACGATGTAAATATGGCAATGGAATTCTTGGTCGCCCATTCTCCTTGGACTTGGTGTATCAATAAGTCTGAGTCACTAATAACTACTAATGCCTGAACATTCTGTCGATGGCCAAGTTGAGCCCTAGGATGCAGGCCTCATATTCAGCCATGTTGTTGGTGCAAGGGAACCTGAGTTTGGCGGATACCGGGTAGTGCTGACCAGATTCTGAAATTAAGACTGCTCCAATACCCACGCCTTTGAAGTTTGCGGCCCCATCAAAGAACATCCTCCAACTGTCGTAGGATTCTGCAATGTCCTCTCCTACGAATGACACTTCTTCATCGGGGAAATACATTTTCAATGGTTCGTATTCTCCGTCCACAGGATTTTTAGCAAGATGATCGGCTAATTCTTGTCCCTCGACTGCCTTCTGAGTTACATAAATGATGTCGAACTCACTTAACAGGATCTTCCATTTAGCTAGCTTTCTAGTGGGCATGGGCTTCTGAAAGATGTACTTTAGCGGATCCATCCTCGATATGAGGTACATTGTGTAAGCACAAAATAATGCATCAGCTTCAGTGCGACCCAAGTCAAAGCACAATAGGTGCGTTCTAGTAGGGAATACCGGACCTCATACGGAGTAAACTTCTTGCTGAGGTAGTAAATTGCTTGTTCTTTCCTCCCTGTTTCGTCGTGTTTCCCGAGAACGCAACTGAAAGCTCCATCTAACACAACAAGGTAGAGTAATAGAGGTCTACCCGGCTCTGGAGGTACCAAGACTGGTGGTGTTGAGGGGTACTTTTTGATTCTGTCGAAGGCCTTTTGAGAATCCTCAGTCGATTTGGTGGCAGCATCCTTTCTTAGCATTTTGAAAATTGGTTCATAAATGACAGTGGACTGGGCTATGAACCGGCTGATATAATTGATCCTTCCCAGGAAATTCATAACATCCTTTTTGTTCCTTGGTGGCAGAAATTCTTGGATGGATTTGACCTTTGATGGATCTAGCTCTTTTCCTCGACGACTGACAATGAACCCTAGCAACTTGCCAGCAGGAACCCCGAACGCACACTTCACGGGGTTAAGCTTTAAGTTGTATTTCCTTAACCTGTTGAAGAACTTTCTCAAATCTTCCATGTGATCAGCATCTTTCTTTGATTTAATGATGACGTCGTCCACATATACCTCGATCTCCTTGTGAATCATGTCATGGAATATAGTAGTCATGGATCTCATGTAAGTGGCCTTTGTATTCTTCAGACCGAATGGCATCATCTTGTAGCAATACACTCCCCACGGCATAATGAATGCCTTTTTCTCAGCATCTTCCTCGTCCATCCAAATCTGATGGTAACTAGCAAAATAATCTAAAAAGGACTGCAGCTCGTGCTTGGCACATTTATCAATTAAGATGTGTATGTTTGGCAGGGGGAAGTCGTCTTTTGGACTGGCCCGGTTGAGATCCCGGTAGTCGATGTAGAATCTGACCTTCCCATTTTTCTTTGGTACATGCACAATATTGTCTAACCATGTAGGATATTCGACCACCCGGAGAACCCCGGCGTTGATCTACTTGGTGACCTCTTCTTTGATTTTCAAGCTCATATTTGGCTTGATTTTCATGAGCTTTTGCTTCACTGGTGGGAATGTTGGATTGGTTGGCAGCTTGTGGGCCACAATAGATGTACTGAGGCCAGTCATGTCATCATATGACCAGGCGAATATGTCCTCATATCCCCTTAAGAATTCCGTATATTCCTCCTTTTATGACGGCGACAGATGAATGCTGATGCGTGTTTCTTTGACGATCTCTGCGTTTCCTAGGTTGACGACCTCAGTCTCGTCCAAGTTAGACTTAGGTCTATTTTCAAAGTTCTCAACCTCTTTAATAATATCCTCAGATATATCATCCTCGTCTAACTCGGAATCCGTTTGTGGCGTTGCCTCGTTACAGGTCACAGTCGTCGGTTCATCCAGATAAGTAATAGTAATGTTGTGTAAAATAAAGTAATGGGGAGGAAAGCAGTAGGAAGTAAATATAAGATTTATAAAGAAACTGGAAATGCTTTGATAAATTAAATAATTGTTTAAACATGGGAGCTCTTTCTTGCAGAAACTAAAATGCGAGAAGAAAATTCTTTAAATAAATAAACTGAAAGTAATGCTTGTTTTGTTAGCCTTGCTACCCCGAGGCTCGACGGGCTTTGGTTGTCCTGATAGACCAATTTTTGAGATATGATCCCTTGCTCACGACTTGTATAGAAGGGCCTTCCTCCCCCTCCTCTTCAAGAATGACACAGCAGTCCATGTCCTCATCATCCAGAAATAGATCCCTTATTGCCGCTAGCGCCTCCTCCTCGTCTGTACCATATGTGATGTCAGCTGGCTGGAAACTCTGCTCTATGCGGGGTATTGGCTGCTCCAATGGGTAGTAGGGGCCGCGCCATGGTGGCGACCAGTCCTTGAACTCCTTCCAAGTGTACTCGTACCCTAGACCGAAAGTAGTACGTGCTTCTTGAGTGTTATTGGCTTTGTTATTCCTTGGAGATTCTTACCGAGCCCTTTCCCCGACTCGTACCCTTTCCAGTTCAATATGCTTTCGGTCTTACTGCCCCACCACTTGTCCTCGTCAATGGCGTTAACACGTTGAACGTTGTGGTAGATTTCTCCACCCAACTTCCTCCTTCATCGATGACCGAAAAGGTCTGGCGACCGTAGATATGGTTGCTACCGTCGCCATGAATGATTACCTCTTGGTGATTCCATTCAAACTTCAGAGCTTGGTGTAGGGTTGATGCTACGGCCCTAGCCGCGTGGATCCAAGGTCGCCCCAACAACAAGTTGTAGGACGCAGGCACATCTATCACTTGGAAATCTACGTCGAACCAGGTTGGTCCCATTTGTAAGCACAAGGTGATTTCTCCCATGGTGGACCTCTGTGAACCGTCGAAGGCTTTTACGTTGATCTCTCCTTCCTTTATCTCATGTAGAATTTTTCCCAACTTCTTGAGCGTGACCAGCGGACAGATGTTGAGGCTGGAACCCCCATCAATTAGGATCCTTGTGATGAAATTATCCTCACATTGCACCGTGATGTGTAGTGCTCTGTTATGCCCTAGTCCTTCGGGCGACAACTCATCTTTATGGAAAGTGATCTTGTGACTTTCCAACACCTGGCCTACCATGTTGGCCATTTCTCCACTGGTGATATTGTACGATACGTATGCTTCACTCAGATCCCTTAGCAAAGCACTCCTGTGAGTTTCAGAGTTTTGTAACAGGGAGATGATGGATATCTGAGCTGGAGTTTTGTTCAGCTGATCGAGGATTGAGTATTCCTTGGCTTGTTTCTTTCTCCACTGATCGTCTGAACCTGTTTCAATGATGGGGGGACGGTTGTTGGCCTGCTTGCTAGACTCGACCAAATGTCTAGGGGTATAAACTCTTCCAGTTCTTGTTATACCCTGTGCAACGATGGCTTCTTCAGACTTGCCTTTACCTTTCCTCCTTGCTTCAGCGGTATAGTCCAACGGAATGGCGTCCGAGTAAAAGGGTTCCGTTGTTGACATTGCCACTGGGATAATTGTGGTCATTCTTATTCCTGCCGGAGTATATGTTATAAATGGTTGGACTGCAACTTCGAGCGGTCGTACAAACTCGACTTCAATCGGCCCTGGGGCCTTTCTTTTGGCGGGTGGTCTTGATTCAAACTCAAGTGGAATGGACATGTTTACCTCAGCTTCTTCAGATGGCTGCATCTGGACCATGATTGGATTAAGAGTAATTGCAGGATTCTTCGGATCACCCTCTGCAATCAGCCCAATTGATCCCTCAGGACCCCAGTCATCTTCAACCTCAATCATGTGGACACCACCTTTATGGTCAGGCAGCGGATTACTGCAAACATTAGGAGCAGGGTCCTTGTCTACAATGATCTTGTTATCTATGAGGGTCTGTATCTTGCCCTTCAAGGAACTGCATTCCTCGATGGTGTGTCCCTTCATGCCGGAGTGGTAAGCACATGTTTTATTTGGGTTGACCCACTGAGAAGGGTTCTCAGGGGAGACATCGGGAATGGGTGTGACATAACCGACGACTTTGAGCTTTTCGTATAATTGGTCAATGGGTTCAGCTATGGAGGTATACTATTTTGGTGGACGACGGTCAAAGTTTGGGCTAGGTCTTGGGAAGTTT
Source organism: Nicotiana undulata (assembly GCA_005239495.1). Classification (NCBI taxonomy): domain Eukaryota; kingdom Viridiplantae; phylum Streptophyta; class Magnoliopsida; order Solanales; family Solanaceae; genus Nicotiana; species Nicotiana undulata. The sequence goes on from ML255624.1 coordinate 38,343, forward strand.
TGGCGATTAGGTGGTGATTGGTAGTGAGATGGTTGGGAATTGTAGGCATTATAGACGGGATCTGGTTGGGAGTATCTAGGCGTGGTAGGCTGATATGTGGGTGGTAAGGGTGTTTGAGATTGAAGTGAGGGTGCTTGGTAGCTTGGGGCTGGTTGGTACGTGAAGGAGGGTGTGCGATATACTTTGTATTTGGGAGGGGACTTGGCTTGATGTTCCACCATCACGGCTCCTACATCCCTTTTCTTCGACACACCACCGGATTGAAGAGCTTTATTGGTAGCCTTTAAAGCTTCAAAATTAGTAACCATACCGTTTTTGATACCTTCCTCGATTCGCTCTCCCAGCTTGATGATATGAGAAAACTTGTGCCCCTCGACCATCATCAGCCGCTCATAATACTCAGGATCCTGAGCGCGTACAAAGAATTTCTTCATTTGTTCCTCTTCCAAGGCCGGTCTGACCTTGACAGCTTCTGACCTCCAACGAGTAGCATACTCGCGAAAGGTCTTTGTTGGTTTCTTCTTCAAGTTCTGGATGTAGAACACATCCGGTGCATTCTCCGTGTTGAATCTGAATCTATCCATGAAGTCCGTAGCCATGTTCACCCAATTGGTCCATATCTTTGGATCATGGTTGATGTACCAGGATAGTGCATCACCTTTCAAACTCCTCATAGAGTTTCATGCGGATTCTTTCATCTTTCCCCACACCGACCAATTTTTTGCAGTAAGTCGTCAGATGGACTCTTGGATCACCAGTACCACCGAACATCTCGAACTTAGGAGGTTTGTACCCCTCGGACAATTCAACATCGGGTTGTATGCAGAGATCCTCATAGTTCAACCCCTCGATCCCTTTAACTCCTTCGACGCCCTGAACTCGATTGGTCAATTTCTTGAGTTCCTCGTCCAGATTCCTGATAAGCTTATCCTTCTCGTCAGACTCATGGGTATCCGGTGTGTAATGAGCTACGGTTTCCACATAAATAGGATTATCGTAAGCCTGGAAGTGGTCTCTCGTCTGATCCTGGAGAGGCGGAGTGTTGTAGTGACATGTGTTGCGTTGTGCTGGTGGAACTGGATCTTTGGGGTGATTGGGTTGTTTGGGGATGTTTTGTGGTAAAGTGGGGTTCAGAGCATTTGGGAAGTGAACGTCTGGGACGTTGAGGGAGAATGATAAGTGGGCCAAGTTCTTGACTTGATCAAGTTCCTCTTGGAACTTTAGCAGCTTCTTCTCTAGTGGAGACATACCCTCGTGCAGAACCTGAATACCCTGACCATCAGTGATCTCAACCTGCTCATCCCTGTTGTCTTTTCTAGTACCGCTTGCCTCTGCCATCTTAGTTTTATCCTTGCTTTTTCCTTTGGGAGGACTGGGAGGAGGAGTAGGAGGAGGGCCCTTTGATCTTGTGCAATAATCTGTTGATGCCAGAGTGCACGAACTAACCTTTGGGGAAGGGGAATAACTAAAGAAACAAAAAAGGTAATGAAGTTATTGAGGAATCATAAAACATTGCGATATTTAGTGCGGAAATATAAAGCGCGTCCTAAGTTGGGAAACCTCTTGAGCCCGAGGTAGGCCTAACGACAAATTAGTTTGGAGAACTTAAAATACTAAATGCCTCATTTTATTGATGTAAAATGGACGAGTCCAAATACAAAAACAATAAGCAAGAAATAAAATCACTAATGGCCATCGGCCTTATTACATTGGTAAAGCGGAAAAGAAAATCCTATCTAATTGGGTCCCAGAAGGACCTTCTCCAAGCTTGGTTCTCTTGGCATATTTTAGATCATGCTGAGTATGGGGACTTCGTGCCTCGTTTCCTGCGAACAAACAAGGTTAGGCCCTTACCCCCACCGGACTCGACTATTTTACATCAATAATTAGCAAACATCATTTAGTTCCCCAAATAAATGCACAGAACGTGAAGGTGTCCCTTTGGGTTCCAGGGAAACCCAATGGACTTTGGAAAAGGCTATCTTAAAGGCTATTTTGCGGACAACACATTAGCCTGGCTAGGTTTGGCCATGATGCATGAAACATTACAATAGAGTAAGGTTTTTATGGGGTTTTAGACCGGTACCTTGAGCGGACAACTCAAGGGGGAAGGCACAGAAATGTCGACTGCACCGTTGATCAACTAGTTTTACCGCAAATAAACCTTTCCGAATTTAGGGGGTAATAATATTGGAATAGAGCAACCACTCATTGTAAGCGTTGCTATAGGATTTTTGTTTGGCATGACTGGAATATGAATGCGGAGCATGATATGCAATAAATATCATTTAAACAAATAGGCATGTATTTTCATGTTGAGGAAAGCGGTAAAGAAAGGAAATACAACAGTTACAATGGAAAGCGGTTACAAAGAAAACATGAAGATATGTCAGTTTCGTTCAGGTGACATAAATACTTGAAACAATTAAGCATATAAAGGGGAATGGGAAAAGGTGTAAGCATTTAAATGAAAATTAAAGGTCCAAATTCACAAAGCAACTTGTAATGGTATAAGCCTAGGGAAAGTCCCCAGCAGGGTCGCCATGCTGTCGTGCCCCCTTTTTCTATCGCACGGGTTAAGTACAGAGAGATCGGGTCCTATGACATTTTGGACAACTCCTTAAAAGAAAGGGTTTAAGGAAGAGTCGCCACCTAACGATTTGTATGGTGCGTTAGGGCACCTAGAGTTGATAACTCATGAAATAGTTTGCATTACCAGAGATTGGGTAAGGGCTTGAATTTATCCCAAGAGGAAGGTGTTAGGCACCCCTCAAAATCCACAACTGTGGGTCCCAACCAAGAAGTTTTGTGAATTTAGACGGTTGAACAAGTAGCAAGTAAGGTTCATATAAGAGAGGATTTCAAACAAGTATGAAAATCTTTAAAGGTTTTTAAAAAAAATTTTAGAATAAACATTTGAAAAGAATTGTCCTAGGTTTAAAGTAATATGGATCACATCAATGCAATACCCGGTATGTCACACCTCGAAGAGGCGGCTACACGTGGTATTAGCGCACCGGTCATCATATTCGTATTCTACCCTTCCCACCCCGTGAAGGTTATTTAAAACGCATGTGACCCGTCACTTTCTATAAGTCCTGGAGGGTATTTAGGACTACTAATCCTACAAGGTTGAACTCCTAGGTTTAAAAGGACAAAATACTAAGCGACATACATAACAAATAGGACTACAAATAAGGGAACAAGTAAAGACAAACAAAGGCTCACAGGTTCCTCCACAAGTAAACACGTAGGTAGCACGTCTCAAACACATTTAAGGTCTCCAAGATGGGAGTTTAAAAATAGTAAAGTTGAAGTTGAAACAGTAAGTTTCAAAAGGATATATTTTAGCGACTTAGCAGTGAAAGTAGAAGGTTCAGTTATGATTGACTAATATAAAAAAAAAAGATGATTGATTTTCAGAAACGCAACAGCTTGAGCAGTTAGAAGTATACAGTAATTTTAAAAAATTTCCATTAAAAGGAAAGATAGCTTTCAGAAAACCAGTAATCGAGACAGGAATGTTTTAATTCTGAAATTCAGCAATCAAATAAATGAGTGTGAGAATCCAGTAATTCATAAGACCTTGATAAATCGCTTTTAGAAAATAGTTCAACAAGTATTCAGATATAGAATGACTTTTGCAGAATGAAGTAACTTTGAAACCTAATAGTTGGAAGACATAATGGAACAGGAATCAGGAAATCAGTAATGAGAAGTAAAATGCACAACTTCCACATTATTTAAAAATAGAGCGGGAGTTTTTGGTAAAAGTAGAGTGAGCTTCAGAGAGGCAAAAATAAGAGTGGGAGAAGCAGAGTTTAAGAATTTCAAAAAGGGACTGATTGGTTCTAATACCAGCTAAGTGAAACACGATTAGGTTTTGATTTTAATAATGTGTTAGGCCTAAAGTTTGCCTAGGCGTTCGTATACATTTCCTATTTGTTTTGAAGGGTGAACATGCATATTTGATTCTGATTAGACACGCAGGATATTATACTTGCAGAGGTGTTTTAAACCACTTAGCCATATTTTAACAAGGTTATTAGATTAACATGCTAATTAGGCGTTCAACTACTGCAATTCGAAAAGATAAGAAGTCCTAAGGACAGGATATCTAATGCACATAGGGGTATCCTAAGAACATGGTTTCTGGATGAAGAATGCAGTGGTAATGCTTTATGACCGTTTATTATCTTGTTAACAACTGTGATCATGGTTACGAAATGAGTATAATAAAATGCTTAAAGTAGAGGACCTGTAATGCCCCGACCGGTTGTTTTGCGTATTCAAACCCCGTTCCCTTAAATAAGACTTTCTGTAGAGGCTTATCGTGATTTATTACTTGCAGGGATGGGTGGTTCGGGATTTGAAAGTGTTTGGAATAGTATAGGAACACTTTGTTTCTTAAGGTTGGCTTTTAAAGCCAAGTTTGACTTCGGTCAACATTTTGAGTAAATGACCTCGGAATTGAGTTTCAACAATTCCAGTAGCTTTGTATGATGATTTCAGACATATAAGTATGTTCGGAATGGGTTTTTGATGACCCGGGAGCGTTTCGACGCCCGATAGCGAAATAGAGTTTCCTTAAGTTTGAAATTTGGTTTGGAACGTGATTTTATGTTATTGAGGTCCGAACGGAATTTCGAGACCAGGAATAGTTCCGTTATGTCATTCATGACTTTACTGCAAAATTTGGTGTCATTCCGAATAGTATAGGTCGGTTTGGCACATTGAAATCGAATTCAAGAACTTAGAAATTCTTAAGTTTGATCCTAGGGGGTTTGAGGGGTGATTTTGAGATTTAGCGTTGTTTCAGGTGTTCCAAAGGCTCGAGCGAGTCCGTATTATTATTTAGGACTTGTTGGTATAATCGGACGGGGGCTCGGGTGGGCCCAGGTGCCTTCCGGACACCACACGAGGCCAAAGAAACCAGCTGAAAATGCAGCTGGTGCACCTGATCTGGTGTGACCGCAGGTGCGGTTGCCCAGCCGCAGGTGCGGGAAATCTGCAGGTGCGGACTTAATTCCGCAGGAGCGAAACCGCAGGTGCGGTCTCCAGCTCTGCAGGTCCGGGCCCAGTCTTTCCCGTCCAACTTCGCAGGTGCGAGACCGCAGGTGCGGTCCTCGAGCCGCAGGTGCGGAACCCCTGTAGGCCAGGCAGTGCACTTCCACTTAAACACGAGATTTCCTTCATTCCTTCCATTTTTCACCTCCATTGAAGACTTGAGAGCTTGGGAAGAACTCTCCACCACCTAGCTGCTAAGAGGTGAGTAAATTCTACTAAAAGGTTAGATTATTACACCAAAACTTAGGTAGATTAACATCTAAATAGTGGAAATCATAGGGGTTAGAGTGAAAACCTAGGGTTGATGAACTTTAGGGAATTTCACCACTTTTCTACCATGAAATCATATAAAAATAATATATTAATGACCCTTAGGCTATGGGTGAGTGTTATCTTCTAAACATTTCCGGAATCCGAGCATGTGGGCCCGGGGGTGTATTTTGGGATTTCTTCAAGAATAGTGAAATTACTAAATAAGTAGGAGAATTTCCATACCTTGAGCGTGCATTGACATATTTATATATCATTTGAATAGTTTCGAGTCCTCGGGTGTAAGATTTGGAGTTTCGACTGCGTTCTTGACCGGGAAGTTGATTCTACGCGAGGTGAGTCTCCTTTCCAACCTTGTAAGAGGGAATTTTCCCCATAGGTAAATGTAAACGATTGAATT
>ML255624.1:45803-97092 GCA_005239495.1 Nicotiana undulata
CCAACCCCAATTATTCGTTTACAAATTATTACAAACCAATAATAAATGAATTACGGTAATGAAAAAGGAAAATAAAAAGTTATTCTATAGGAAGCCTTCAATCAGGCCCAATCTCCCAGCCTCACTCCTTTCGAGTTTCACAGCCTTACATGGCCTGGGTGCGGCAAAGCTCCCAAGGGGCCTAATGGATCCCTGGCCAATACCAGCACCCAAGAAAAATTTCCAAGATTTTAACAAGTGCAGTGTAGAGTTACCAGCCTTGTGTGTCAAAGTTCAATGAGTACTCAGGAGTCGCGCCCCCTTTTTCGATCGCATGGGTTAGGTACAGAGAGATCAGGTTCTATGACATTTTGGACAACTCCTTAAAAGAATGGGTTTAAGGAAGAGTCGCCACCTAACGATTTTAATGGTGCGTTAGGGCACCTAGAGTTGATAACTCATGAACTAGTTTGCATTACTAGATATTGGGTAAGGGATTGAAATTATCCCAAAGGGAAGGTGTTAGGCATCCCTCAAGATCCACAACTGTGGGTCCCAGCCAAGAAGTTTTGTGAACTTGGATGGTTGAACAAGTAGCAAGTAAGGTTCATATAAGAGAGGATTTCAAACAACTATGAAAATCTTTAAAGGTTTTTAAAAGAAAAATTAGAATAAACATTTGTAAAGAATTGTCCTAGGTTTAAAGTAATACGGATCACATCAATGCCATACCCGATATGTCACACCTCGAAGAGGCGGCTACACGTGGTATTAGCGCACCGGTCATCATATCCGTATTCTACCCTTCCCACCTCGTGAAGGTTATTTAAAACGCGTGTGTTGGTCACGAATGCTTATTGCGTGCTATTACCCGTCCCTTTCTATAAGTCCTGGAGGGTATTTAGGACTACTAATCCTACAAGGTGAGTACTAGGCTGAACTCCTAGGTTTAAAAGGACAAAATACTAAGCGGCATACATAACAAATAGGACTACAAATAAGGGAACAAGTAAAGACAAACAAAGGCTCACAAGTTCCTCCACAAGTAAACACGTAGATAGCACATCTCAAACACATTTAAGTTCTCCAAGATGGGAGTTTAAAAATAGGAAAGCTGAAGTTGAAACAGTAAGTTTCAAAAGGATATATTTTAGCGACTTAGCAGTGAAAGCAGAAGGTTCAGTTAAGACTGACTAATAAAAAAAAAGAGATGATTGATTTTCAGAAACGCAACAGCTTGAGCAGTTAGAAGTATACAGTAATTTTAAAAAATTTCCAGTAAAAGGAAAGATAGCTTTCAGAAAACCAGTAGTCGAGACAAGAATGTTTTAATTCTGAAATTCAGCAATCAAAGAAATGAGTGTGAGAATCCAGTAATTCATAAGACCTTGATAAATCGCTTTTAAAAAATAGTTCAACAAGTATTCAGAGATAGAATGACTTTTGCAGAATGAAGTAACTTTGAAACCTACTAGTTGGAAGACATAATGGAACAGGAATCAGGAAATCAGTAATGAGAAGTAAAATGCACAACTTCAACATTATTTAAAAACAGAGCGGGAGTTTTTGGTAAAAGTAGAGTGAGCTTCAGAGAGGCAAAAATAAGAGTGGGAGCAGCAGAGTTTAAGAATTTCAAAAAGGGACTGATTGGTTCTAATACCAGCTAAGTGAAACACGATTAGGTTTTGATTTTAATTATGTGTTAGGCCTAAAGTTTGCCTAAACGTTCGTATACGTTGCCTATTTGTTTTGAAGGGTGAACATTGCATATTTGATTCTGATTAGACACGCAAGATATTATACTTGCAGAGGCGTTTTAAACCACTTAGCCATATTTTAACAAGGTTATTAGATTAACATGCTAATTAGGCGTTCAACTACTGTAATTCGAACATAAAAGAAGTCCTAAGGACAGGATATCTAATGCACATAGGGTTATCCTAAGAACATGGTTTCTAGATAAAGATGTAGTGGTAATGCTTTATGACTGTTTATTAGCTTTTTATTAACTGTGATAATGGTTACGAAATGAGTATAATAACATTCTGAAAGTAGAGGACCTAAAGAAGGATTTCTAATGCATGAGATGCACGTCCTAGGTACGTTATCTATTGCACATGTAGATAAATAAACCCTATAAGCATGTTTTCTACCTATTATTAAGCTAAGCATGCATAAACCCCGCATATTCACTATCCAGCCCCAATTATTCGTTTACAAATTATTACAAACCAATAATAAATGAATTACAGTAATGAAAAAGGAAAATAAGAAGTTATTCTATAGGAAGCTTTCAATCAGGCCCAATCTCCCAGCCTCACTTCTTTCGAGTTTCACAGCCTTACATGGCCTGGGTGCGGCAAAGCTCCCAGGCCTAATGGATCCCTTGCCAATACCAGCACCCAAGCAAAATTGCCAAGATTTTAACAAGTGCAGTGTAGTGTTACCAGCCTTGTGTGTCAAAGTTCAATGATTACTCAGGGGTACTCAAGGAAATGCTCACACGAAGGGGGTAGGACCTAATTTCTAAGAGTAATGTGAAGTGTGAGGAGGAGTTTAAAAGAGAACTTCTTTTTGAGTTTGAAATGAGTAGTTGGAAATAACAGTACTTTGAATATAACTTTAGAAAAAAGTAATAAACAGTTTATCAAAGAGAGAAGCGGTACAATCACAACCAGTATAGGGAACATGAAAGAGCACACACAACAAGGGCAAGGGGTTGGGGACAAATGACTTTGTTATCAGCATTAGATCCAAGTTACGGGTTTTCCTAGTTATCACCTAGTAGTCATATAGTTGTCACATAATTTTCACAAAACATCATAGATTGGCAGAGGCAAGATTGTATAGCATCCAAGTGTTAATAGAGGTAGGTTCATAACCTAGGGAGTTAAACATGTATGAAGACCTATTACAATAGTCAAGTCAAGGTAAGGAAAACATTAACCTATAAACAAATGAGCATGTCAGAGTCACAGAATGAACATGAGGCATATCAGCCTAAGAGAAAGAGATGGATAGTAGTATACAATCACAATTACATGGAAACACATGGAAGCAGAATACATATTCAGACTTAACAAAGGGAAAGACATGATGGGGTTAAGCTAATTACAGGGTAGGCAATAGAACCACAGGATAAAACACACAAGGAATAGTAAGTAAATGAATAGGAACTGGAGCATATTGTATAGAGATACTATAAAACTAACGTAGAGGCATACCAGTCGAGTAGTAAGGAATAGAAAAGTGCAAAGAGATGGAGCAGCAACAACAGTGTGCAGAATGAGAGAGCAATAGTAAAGCAAATAGAGAAAGAGAGAAAGAGCACAAGAGAGAATACAGAATAGTCTCTGTGTGTCTGTGTGTACTATCGGTGTTAGTGTTTTTCAGTTAAGAGTGAAGGAATAGTATATATAGTTGAAAAGCAAGTAGTGAATAAGGTAAAAATCAGGTCAAGTAGTAATTGGAGGAACTCGAAATCAATTAATCAGGAAATTAAGGCAAGTACTCCCTTAACTCAAGGGATTTTATTCAATCGGTAAGAATTAGTAATATAGAAGGCAAGAAGAATCAATACATGATTAATAAGGAAGGAATCAATTTTAGTTCAGTAATTTTGGGACTCGGAATCAATTAGTGTAACAAGCAGTGCAAGTACTCCCTTAATTAAGGGAGTTAACTTCAAACGGTAATGAGCAGGTAACAAATAAGGAAAGAGACTATACATAGCTTTGAGGAAAAAATTCAAGCAACAAGTATAGAACAAACAAATTAGGCTAGATACATAATACCCTAATTAAGTAAACAATGTAAGAATCAATTAACAGCATAGTCACTCACATAATAAGGCAAGAGATTAAAGGAGATAAGTAAAGATGCTGTCACAGGATAGTAGTGAGGCTAGCCTCGAGTGAGATTCAAATCAAGGGAATCAACACCAAATCAAAGGAAAGTTTTTGCACAAATAAGGAAACAATTCAGGCTCAGCCAAGAGTTATAAGGAAAATACACAGAATTACAGCTTTAAGGAAAGTACCACAACCTTAAAGAGAACTCGTAAGAATCAGTATAAAATCACCATGTAAACAATCAATAGGATGGATAGTCAAGTTTACTAAACGATAGATAGCCCATTTTGAACAATATCAGGGAAAACCCTAAGTGAAGAACATAGAATAATAGGGAATTGAAACACTAGCACCAAAATTAAGCAGAGAGCATAGAACTCCGAGAAGATTCCATAGGAACACACAGACAAGCAAACATGACGAACATAATACGAATACAAACCCTAAAACTGGGGTTTCATCATAAACATGAGATTTAAGTAGGAAAAATGTCTAAACAATATACTGGAACTCAAGATTAGCACTAAAAATAAGAAGATAAAGCGTTTTCAAAAGGGGTTGAGAAACCCTAGTTTCGAAAAAGGGACAAAAGCGTTTTAAACTTGAATATTTGTAAAGATCAAGTAGAGGATGATTCAAAATAGGAAGGAATGATTCAAAAATCATTAAAATACAGGGATTTAAAGGTTTGGGTCTGGATTAGGGTTTCGTGAGAAACCAGAGAGAAGTAAGGAAAAACCTGGTTGTGAAACTCAAGACAATGGCGTTTAGAGCACCATTGAGTCAAGAACCATCGGAGACGGCCGGAAACAGCCTTAGGCGGAGCTTCCAGTGGTGTTCCGGCATGGTCGGAACCCATGGAGGTCTCAGAGATTGAAGAGATCGGGGAGATAAGGCTTCAAGGCGGCTGGTGGTCGAAAGAGGTGAGACTGGAAGTTACCGGAGAAAGCCATCAGAGAAGACGAAGAACCAGAAGATTCTAGAGAGAAGGGGAGAAGTAGAGACAGATGAGAGAGAGAGTGGTCTTGAAGAGTGAGAGACGGGGAGGGTGGTTTGTTAGGGTTAATTAAGGTAAGCTTCGATCTAGGCCATTGATTTGAATTAATCAACGACTCAGATTGAAGCCGTGATTGGGTCGGGTATGGATTGAAGATTGGGATGGGGTAATTGGGCTGATTGGGTTGGATATTTTAGGGGTTTAAATGTGGCTAATATTTAAACAAAAATAGGCTAGATGTTAAATACCCAATAAATAGGTAATTAATTAATTAAAATAGCCAATAATTATATAAAAAATGAAATTAAGCTATAAATACGTAAGATTACAGTAATTGGATAATATTAAGTGTAAAATACATAATTTTCGAATTGAAATAATATGAAATGTCTAATTGGGCCATAATTGCAAAATTGTTGTAATTGGAATTAAATAAAACTCAATTGGCCAATTTGTGAAATAATTGAATTTTAATAGATAAGAAATGATTATAAATGACATACTGAATTGGAAAATATTTTGAAATTATTTAGAACACAATTTATGAATTATTTAAAATATGAAATATTAAATAAATGGGAAATAATAAAAATAGGAAAAATAGGGAAAAAATACCCATTATTGCAAAGAGTAATTTTGAAAGCTTATATGCGAGTTCGAAAATAATTTGAGGAAAAATTGGATATCAACACCATCTAACTGAAGGACCATGTCCTTCCAGCCCTGCACTTCTAAAGTGTCCAATAGGTAGACCATGCCAGACTCCTCCGGATCCTTCAAAGTCTCCCCTTTAGAATTGTTCGCTTCACAAATTTTGTAACTTGTCTTTCTCTCCACCAGACTCCTTTGCTTTTTCACCACTCCAATCTTTCTCTTCATCAATCTGAACCTTCTTGGATTTCAGTGTAGACCTATTCCTCTTAGCAACAGTTGAGGGTGTAGCAGTCACGGATGCATACATCTTGGAAGAAGTCTTGGCTTTCTTGGATTTGGGTGTCTGAACCTCAACATCTACCATTTGTTCATCTTGATGGACCAGGTCCATCTCCTCAACCTCAACAGCCTCTACATGCTCAAACACTTTTGCCTTCCCTTTTCAACTCTCTTTCTTTTACTCTCCCTCAAAGCTTTCTGCAACTCCTCTTTACTCTACTTAATTTCACTTCCTGTAGTTCGTCCTCTAGGAATGGAAGTTTCAACAGAGGGAGTGGCTTTTCTCTTCTTAATTGCCACTGGAGTTTCAACCTTCTTAGTCTTTGGTGTACTCTTCTTTTTGGGTTTATAAATCTCCCCTAACTTTCTCATAAGATCAACCAAAGTTTCCTCAATGGATGAACTAGGTTCATCAGTAGAATGTCGAAGATTTTTTAATCCTTCAGTAGCCTCTCCTGAGTTACTTCCCCTTAAGTCTTTGGCACCTTCTTCAACGGCTACTGGAGTAGTACCGCAAATTTCCAATGAAGTACCTTCTACCCCTGTTCCCCTCACAGTACTTCCTCCTCCCTCTCTCTTATTTTCTTTCATAATTTTATTTTTACCACCTCTCTGTCGCCTATCAGAAACTTTCACATCCACTACAGACCCAATCAGAACAAACCTATTTTCAACAATGATGGTTTCAGGCTCAGACCCAGTTTTAGGAGTTGATGATACATGTTCAACATCGGATGAACCAGTTGCTTCCCCCTCAGTTGCTGACTTGAAGGAGTCATTGGAGTTCTCTGATTCTTGAGCATGGCTGGCTTGAAGCATAGCGTTCAATTTCTTAGCTAGAGAGCCAGTAGCCACAGTTTTTCTTGCTAGCATTTTGACATGCCTTCTCCTGGGTTCTAGATTAGGGATTGGTTGGACAACGGGGTTGATAGGAGGAGACGGAACATGATTGTTTTGAGGGGTGGAAGGATGTGATTGAGATGGGGTGGAAGAGTTTGATTAAGATGGCGAGGAACCAGTATCTTCGAGTGTGATACTGTATTCAGGTGTGGCGGAGGATGATGAAGCAGGAGGTGGTGTGTCAGTGATGGTGATGATTTTTGTTGAAGAAAAGGAAACCGATTAGGATCAAGGTGTTTAAGCATAAGGTTGAAAGGGTTTCATCGGTTATGTCTTTTAGGAAGAAAAGTGAGTGAAGAATTAGAGAAGTGATGATAGGTTTTTAAAGGCTTGGTTAATTAATACACAACGGGTGTAATTTGGGTCAAGAGGAAGTCTAACCGGTTTAGGAGTGTCAGGTGAAAAGTGACGGTTATGACCACCCTATAATCTAAGCCTTTTTAATTTGATTGGACTCTTTAGAACATGTTCAAATTTAGGATAATGACTAGATTTTGAAAAGAGCTTGTTATAGATAGAGTCCTGCTAATGATTAACTATTAATATTTCAATATGCGTATAGTGGTGAGCACATACCTCGTCTGTCAGATGAACCAGCATCAATGAACCAGGTTCATCTTGTTAGAATCTCTTGATTAACCTCAATTTTCAAAAAATAGAAAAAACATGTTAGTAACCAAGGAGTCATATTAACACATGGCAAGAGAGTATGTTGTTTATAGCATAAAACTGAGCAATAATTATTCTGATTATTTACACAAATTTCAGAATTCCTAGCCAATTTATTTTTTGTTTTGAACTGGTTCAATTAGGTGATCTTAATCATCCCTAACTCTAACATGTTCATTTCAAAATACTCTCTACTTAGTGCTTTAGTAAAAATGTCAGCAATTTGTTTATCAGTAACACATAATTCAATAGAGATCATTCCCTTCTCATAGTTGTCTCTTAAAAAATGGTGTCTAACATCTATGTGCTTTGTTCTTTTATGATGAACGGGGTTCTTTGTCATACTAATAGCACTAGTGTTATCACAGAAGATAGGGATGCATCCAACCTCTATGCCAAAAAAATCAGTTGTTGTTTAATCCATAATAACTGAGCACAACATGAGGCTGCAGCCACATACTCAGCCTCAGCAGTAGATAGAACTACTGAATTTTGCTTCTTAGTGGCCCAAGGCACAAGACATGAGCCCAGAAAGTGTGCCATACCTGAGATGCCCTTTCTGTCTACCAAGAAATCTGCATAGTCAACATCAACATATCCCACAAGATCAAAATTACTACCTTTAGGATACCAAAGACAGAGGTCAATGGTGCCTTTTAGGTATCTCAAGATTCTCTTTACTGCAGTTAAGTGGGATTCTTTTGGATTAGCCTGAAATCTTGCACAAAGCCCTATGTTGAAAACAATGTCAGGTCTACTAGCAGTAAGATACAACAACGACCCAATCATCCCTCTATACAACTTTTGATCAATAGATGGACCAGGTTCATCTGCATCTAGTTTTGTGGCTGTTGCGATAGGGGTGTCAATTTCTTTTGAGTCTTCCATTTTAAATATTTTGAGTAACTCTTTCACATATTTTTGTTGATGCATCATAGTTCCATTTGAATTTTGTTTAATTTGTAATCCTAAAAAGAAATTAAGCTCACCCATCATGCTCATTTCAAATTCACTCCCCATTAGTTTAGAAAATTCTTTACTTAGTTTTTCAGAAGTTGTCCCAAAGATTATGTCATCTACATATATCTGCACTACCAAGAGATCTTTACCTTTTTCCTTCAAGAATAAGATGCTATCAATTTTACCTCTCTTGTAGTCATGTTCAAGCAGGAATTTTTAAAGCCTTTCAGACCATGCTCTTGGTGCTTGCTTGAGTCCATATAGTGCCTTGTCAAGTTTGTACACATGATCTGGATTATCCCTGCTTTCAAACCCCGGAGGTTTCTTGACAAATATTTCTTCTTTTAGGTATCCATTCAAGAAGGCACTCTTGACATCCATCTCGTGACGGGTGAATTCCATATAGGCAGCAAATGCTATGAGGAGCCTGATTGCCTCCAACCTTGCCACAGGAGCAAAGGTTTCATCATAGTCTATGCCTTCCTCCTGACTATATCATTGAACCACCAACCTTGCATTGTTTCTTGTAATTGTTCCTTCTTCATCAAGTTTGTTTCTGAAGACCCACTTTGTGCCAATCACTAATCTATCTAATGGTCTAGGAACTAGATGCCAAACTTGACTTCTTTCAAATTGATTGAATATTCTTGCATAGCATTTACCCAGTCTGCATCCTGCAAGGCTTCAACAACATTTTTGGGTTCGATCAAGGATAGAAAAGCATCAAAAGCATACAGATTTTTCGGAGAGGATCTAGTTTTTATTCCAGATGTTCGATCAGTTATGATGTTCTCAATGGGGTGAGAACTTTGATATCTGTGTTGTTTCACAACCAATTGGTCATGACTTGATGATCCTATAGTTCCTTATTGCCGTGGAACAGGGTCAGGGACATATTCTAATGAGGTTTGTTGTTGAGTTCCCCCTGTCAAGTTGCCGGGGGTAGATGGACCTGTTCCATCACATGTTCCGTCTTCCAATGTTGCTCCAGTTTGGTCTGATTTTTTGACCAGCCCAATTTCTTCATCTTCTTGTTCCTATCACTCAGAGAGAATGTTAGTTTCATAAAAAACAACATGCACACTTTCTTCAACACACATAGTTTTTTTGTTATACACTTTATAAGCCTTACTATGTGAAGAATATCCCAAGAATACTCCCTCATAACTTCTGGGATCAGACTTGCCTAGGGAGTCTTTGCCATTGTTGTGCACAAAACACTTACATCCAAAAGCCCTAAGATGGGATATATTGGGCTTTCTCCCTTTAAGTAACTCATAGGGAGTCTTCTCTACAAGTGGTCTAGTCATGCACCTATTTATGATATAACATGCAATGTTTATATCTTCTTCCCAGAAGCTATGAGGTAGTTTACTAGAAAGAAGCATGGTTCTACCCATATCTTCAAGTGTCCTATTCTTTATTTCAACCACTCTATTTTGTTGTGGAGTTCTGGGGGTAGAAAAGTTATGATCTATGCCATGTTCATCACAGAATTCAGCAAATTTGGCATTTTCAAATTCAGTGCCATGATCAGACCTTATTGATGCAAGTTAATTTCCTAATTGTTTCTGAATATTTCTAACAAAAGACATAAACATATCAAATGCTTCATCTTTAGATGTTAGGAACAATGTCCAAATAAATCTAGAATAGTAATCAACAAGCACCGTTACATATTTCTTACCACCTCTGCTTAATGTTCTCATAGGACCACATAGATCCATATGGACCAATTCCAACGTCCTGGTGGTGCTTATCATTTTCTTGCTTTTGAAGGAAGATCTTACCTGCTTCCCTCTTGCACAATCCTCACAAACTTTGTCTTCCTTGAACTTAATGTTAGGGAGGCCTATCACCAAGTCCTTGGAGACTAATTTGTTAAGTTGATTTAGACTGGCATGTCCAAGTCTTTTGTGCCAAAGGAGGGGATCACTGTCCAGCACACTCAAGCATGATAATTCGTTTTATGATAGTGTGGACATGTCTATGATATAGATATTATTCACTCTTTTCCCTGCAAAACAATCTTGTCAGTGATAAGATTAATTACAAAGCATTTTGTAGAAGTGAATGTAACCAGGTTACCTCTGTCACACAGTTGTGAAACACTGATCATGCTATATTTCAAGTCGTCTATCAAGTAATTGTTCTCAATGGAATGTGTGTCATCTTTACCTACCTTACCAACCCCAATGATTTCACCTTTCTTTCCATTTCCAAAGGAGACATTTGCTCCTTTGAGGTTCTCAAGTGAAAGGAAATGTTCCTTGTTCCCAGTCATGTGTTTTGAGAAGCCACTATCCATGTATCATATTTGACTACTCCCTTTCACTTGAACCTACAAAGGAAAATCAGGGGTTAGTCTTAGGAACCCAATCTAGTTTGGGTCCCTTTCGATAAGAAAAAAGGATGAATTAAGTTCCTTTTAGCCCAATTTGGTAGCCACCTTTTCTTTTGAACAAAATTATTATTCTTTTGACTGGCCTGCTTTTTTGCATTGCATTCAATTTTGTAGTGACCAGTCTTACCACAGTGGGTACAAATTTCGTTCTCAGGAAGTGTGAGGTACTTTCTTTTGGGATCCTATTTAGGCAGTTGACTCCCAAAGCCAAGTCCTCTTTTGTTGCTACTATGATTTTCTTGTATCCATGTTAAGGCATCAGAGGATTTATTCCATTTGCATGTTCTGTCCAGTTCATTCTTAAACTTACCAAGTTCCTCCTTCAACACTCTTATCTGTTCATCTTTCTTATACAACTCATCCTTTAGTCTTCCTATATTTTCTTCTAAGATGAGTTGAGAGTTGTCAGCTCTCTTCTTACTGGTTCCTAGTTTTAGTTTTAAATTTTCAGATTTTAACTTTAGGACATTTGTTTCAAGTGGATGAACTTGGTTCTTCAAAGAATTGTTTTCACTCACAGATTCACTTACTCTGAGCTCCAGATTCTTACACTTTGCTTTTAACATTACACACTCCTTAGACAACTGTTCCTTATCTTTATTTATTTCTTCAGAATCATCAATGAAGTCAAGTAATAATTCAAAGAGTTTTTCTTTAGATAGGAACTTAATCTTATTTTTGAGATGAGATATACTTACCTCTGATTCCTCATCTGATTCACCAATAGCCATGAACGCTTGTTCATCTCCATCTTCATCATCTAATTCTTCATCTGAGCTTTCTCCCCAAGCAGCAACCATAGCTTTTGTTGATGTTTTCTTAGGATGAACTAGTTCCTTCTTTCAGATCTTTTCCTTTTCCATTCCACTTCCCACTGAGGACAGTTTTTGATGTGATGATCAGTTTTTTCCATATTTGTAGCATCCCTCGTTGGTGGGTTTTTCCGGAGCCTTTGCCTTGTTGTAGTTTCCACCTCTTGAGATGCCCTTTTTCCTAATGAGATAGTTTCTGAATTCCTTGGTGATCATAGCCATCTCATCATTCTCCATTTTTTCTCCCTCAGTGATTCTCAGTTCCAGACTTCTTTCCTTCTTGGGAGCATCCATCTTCATTGTCTGCCTTCTAAGTTCATAGGTAGTGAGATTACCAATTAGCTCATCCAGCCTGAGGGTTGCCATGTTCTTGGATTCCTGAATGGCAGTGATCTTACTCTCCCAAGAGATTGGCAAAACCCTAGTCAAAATCTTTTCAACCTTTTCTTCTTCAAGAATAATCCTTTCGAGAGATTTTAGTTCATATGTCAGAGTAGTGAACCTAGTGTACATCTCTTGCATGGTCTCTCCTTCCTTCATCGAGAAATTCTCATATTGAGAATATAGTAATGTACCTCTGGTCTCTCCTTCCTTCATGAGCCACTTGCAAAGTGTCCCAAATTTCATTGGCAGTAGTGCAGCTTTGAATCCTGCTGTACTCATCTGGACCAAGTCCACACACAAGCCACTTCTTGGCCTTGGCGTTCTTTTCCCATTTTCTTAAGTCTTCAGCAGTGCAGTCAACTCTTGTTTTTGGCACTTCTACTCCTTCAACATTCTTTTTTATAGTGGCCAAGGGGTCGTCAATGACTATGCCCCATAATTCATAGTCTTCTCCAATTAAGTGATCCTTCATCCTGTTCTTCAACCAGGAGTAGTACAGGCCGTTGAAGAGTGGTGGCCTAGCAAATGATTGTCCTTCCCAGTTCCCAGGTGGTGCACTCATTTTCATCTTTTCCTAAGGTGTTAGCCTCTTTAAGGATAACCTTCTCTGATACCAATTGATGCTCTATACGTCAATACCACACAAGAGGGGGGTGATTTGTGTGGTGTCCAATTTTTACGTGCACTAGTTATAGAAGGACCAAGTTCTTCTATGTGCTCCAACTTCTATAGTTTGTAGAATAATGATTGCAGAATTTAAAGAACACAACAGTTTTACGTGGAAGGGCTCAAAAGGTGAAAAAACCACGACCTACTTCCTAGTAGGATTTTACCAAACTCTTCACTAAATCAATGAGACAAACAACATTTACAAAATAAACTCTTTTGTAAACCTAAGGATTAACTCTAACCCTTTGTGGCAAACTAGCATCTAGCTATTTGCGACAAACTTCAAGTTAACTCTAACTTGAACACTCAGTACCTATTACAATTGCTTCTAGATAAAGCTGAAAGGTATAATTTGTAATCACCTACAACAAATAAACTAGACTAAAAGACAACAGATGGAACTGGTTCTTCTAGCTGGTTCATGTAGCTTCAGAGTCGCACACTCAATTCTCACACGAACTGCTTGCAAAAATGCTTTGGTAATTTTGCTCTCAATTCTTGTTTTTCTTCTGTGTTTGTGCGTACCTGTACAATAAGAACACTGAACAATATATAGGATTTAGTAGACAAAGAGATACACTAGAATTCGGATGCTACTCTTCCTTGGTGGAAGAGTTCTAGTTGATCTCAACTCCCTAAATCCTCCCTTATATTGATTCTGTTCTTATTGAATAAGGAGTCCATCTCCTTATCAATTTGCAACCTTTTTTATCAGGAGATATCTCTTTAGATCATAGATTTCGTTTATCTCCTGCTTGTGCACATCACGTGCCCTTAACTCTGCATGTGTCTATGTCTCCAGTGATGGACCTGGTTCAACTCTGAGTTCCTTTGCCAATCTTCAAAACCATTCAGCTTCTTGATCTAACAACCCCCTTTCCCAATTTTACTAATACCCCAAAATGTTATTACAAGAATTATTACAGACCAGAATGAATGGAATAAACTACAAAGTAAAAATAACTATAGGGAGTCTACAGCAGGCCCAAATATACACTTAGCCAGGCCAGGCCTTCATTATCATAGTTTAAAATAGCCCAAAATTACATCTTCAAGAACATAAGGCAGCCAGAAACTGAGTGATTCACCCAGTGGGAACAAAACAGAGTTGAGCATATAGAACCAAGCCCCTAGTGTGTTAGAGTTACCAAGGGCTTCAAGAACCTAGGGCAGTGCTCACACTAGGGAGGTTAACAAACACAGTTCAGAGGAGAGATTAGGGACCAAATCCTAGTGTGTCAGAGTTCCCAAGGGCTTCAAGAACCCAGAGCAGTGCTCACTCTAGAGAGATCAGTGGCAAGAGCCTTGATAGCCTTGGCTTTCAGCTGGCTAGGAATAAGAAGTTCAGAATAACATGAGTGATAATGAGGGAGAGTAGACAATAGCTGAGGGACAAAACTGAAGGGTACAAACATAGTCAAGTTGGGCACATAAAGTAAATAATCAAACATGCTTTAGGTTTAAGAACACATTTAGCAAAGATTAAGAAGAACAAGTTCAACACCTAGGGCATAAGTAGTTACACATTAACAAACAAGTTTTCAGGATTGGAATACATAGATTCATAACAGGGAAAAGGTCAAAATTATGTTAAGTACAGGTGCTAATTTCACAAGATAGCCGTGTTAACTTCTCATCAGGCAATAGAACAACATTTAGACATAGTAGGGAAGCACAAATTATGACAACATACTGGTGGATCAAGTGAGCCAAAATAGGATGAGGGGTATATTAACTGAGAACTGGTCATGATTGATATGATAGGATCTTGTCACAGAATTAAAACATACTACCTATGTAAGATTTCCATTATAAGGATTCAAAACAGAAAGGGAAGATAAACTCATGTCATATTGTAAGTATAAGCATTCAAGCCTGACCTAATAAACCAATTAATATAAGGGAAGTCCAAATTATGCACATGGAGCATATTCAAATAACAGAATTGAAAACCTTAAGCAGGACTAAACACCAAAGAGATGTCAAGCAGTAACACATTGGATAAACAAAATTAAGAGAATCATGATTACTCGAATTTGGCTTAGGCATGTTTCAGATTACCAAAATAATGAAGTGAAGATTAGAGAGACCAAAAATTAAAGTAAAGAAATCAGGATTGCATACAAGAACAACCCAGAAAAACACATTAAACTACAATCTTCAGAGGCGAAAACATATGCAAATAACAGGTAAATAGGAATGAAGTGACAAAAGTTCAGCAACTTACTAGTTAAGCGAAAAATAAGAAAGAACAAAGTCCACAGTAGCAAGAACCCAGAATTTCTGGCCTTGACTTTCAACCGGCCAGGAATAAGAATATAGAACAAGAGTATTTAGAGAACAAAGAGCGATAACTTCAGTTTTTAGTAAACATTAATGATTCCAGTCCGTCTCAAAGGGGAATGGGAAGGATTTTATATAGAATTAAAAAGTAAACGAGTAAGTAAGGAAACACTATAAAATCAAACATAAATAAGGAAGCAATAACATGCATAATCAATAACAATCGGATTTAGGAAAAATAGGTAAACCCTAATTTTCTAGGGAAAGAAAATATTACCGAAATATACACGAAAGTAGTAACATAGGACGAATATAGGCATAATAACACTTAGAATTAAAGAATCGAACCAATTTTAGTTCGATTTAAGGAGATCTGAAAATGCTAGTTTTAGGGTAAGTAAGAATCAACATAATATACATAGAGATTCGTACCCATGATAGAACAAAGGATGAATATAGACAGAATAGAAGAAAAGTCGAGGATTTGAAATGATTTTGGTTTGATTTTGATGAGATTTTCTTGCCATGTTTAGTCAAGAAACTAGGTAATACCACAGACGAACAACCAGTAGTGAGAGGAGATCAATAAGGTAAGTGAATCATCAATTGATTCCATTTTAGAGCCGGATTTGGAGAGGTGGAGAGATAAAATGGCTAGGGTTTGTAGAAGAAGAGGGGAGAGGATTCAAAGGCAGCGTCTGAGATGGAATGGTAGGGTTTGGGGCGAGGTAGGTTAATTAGAAGGAGGGAACAAATAAGGGCCGTTGATCTCAAAGAGCAACGGCCACAACTTAAAAGAGGGTTGGGTCGGGTTTATTCAGACAGGTTTGGGCTGGGATTATTGGGCTGGTGTATGAGGTATTGGGCTGGTGTATTAGGTCCGAAAATAGGTTTAAAAATTAGGCTATTATTTAAATACCTAATATTTTATCAAAAATAGTTTATAAAATTGATTATTAAATAGAAAAAATATTATTTGTGCATTAAAATGATTAAAAATAATATCTAAATATTATGAAAATATAAAAAATTATTTTTGTCATAAATAATATAATTATACATGAATATCGGCTGTTATTGCAAAAATGTGCAATTAGCCTAAAATTCAAATATAATTATGAAAAATATAGTAAAATATTTAAAAACATACATGTTGGTGTAAATAATAAGTTTGGATGATTAAATCATCATAAAAATAATTTGAAGGATAATTGTTAGATATTTATATAATAAAATGCATAAAAATTAATTTAAAGCCTTTAAAAATTATGAAAAATGCTTGTATAGGTTCATAAACTAGATGATGATGCAAATATACTATTTTGAAGGTATATATATTTTAGAAATATGAGAAAAAAATTGGGTATTAACAGTTGCCCCTCTTTTCCCGGGAAGGGTGAAAGAGTTGTCGGGTAAAGAAATGATGACCGATTTTGACTGAATGGGGTGATTTTGGAAAATATAGGTCGAAACTTGGTTTATGAGCTG
This sequence comes from Nicotiana undulata, assembly GCA_005239495.1. Lineage (NCBI taxonomy): Eukaryota > Viridiplantae > Streptophyta > Magnoliopsida > Solanales > Solanaceae > Nicotiana > Nicotiana undulata. The sequence goes on from ML255624.1 coordinate 62,133, forward strand.
CTTACATATCCCTGGTTTTACAGGAATCAGGTCATGTGTAGTTCTGGATCAAACGGCAGAATAAACCGATGAAGTTGTTGTAGGAACGGATAAGCTTTTCTGGACAGGGCTATATCGAGATTGTAAATGGATGTATCTGGGAATGGTTATGGATATTTGAATGGTTATTAGATGGGTAGAGGACGGAGGTTGGTTACATTTGAAATAACTGCAGGATATGTACGCTGAATGGAAATCGTAACGAAAATTGCTCTTGTTAGAAGAACGGTTACTTCCTGGATCACCTGCAAACTCAAAACATGATGCATGCAAATATATATAGGTTATTGCGCGAATTTAAATGTGATGAAAATTCCCTTTGGACCGTGAGAGTTGTCTTTGGACGATGAGGATGGTGTCATAAGACCACTGGGCCATGAATTGTGTTATAAGTGATTTGCAGGCCATGAAATGATGTTCTCGGGCCATGAAAATGGTGCCTATGAACTATGACGCCTTTGAATAATTATGTGCAATATTGAGATATTCTTAGGCCATGACATGGTATCTTTCAGGCTATGAGGATGATGCCTTCAAACTATGCCGCCTTTGGAAAATGTTGGCTATATTTCAGCCCATGATATGTAAAGACATGATGCTTGAAATGAAACAAGTCAGAACTTTGTGTAAGATCGGGACAGAGTTTAGCCCCGAGGTAGAGTATAGTTCAAGGTTTTTGAATAGCGCAACATTTGTGGTTATGCGAGGAGAGACAATGCTTAGTCTCGCGCAAGGGAAGGCAGTGCATAGCCTTATGCAATTAAGGAGGCAGGGCTTAACCAAATGCAAAATGGAGACAATGCTTAGTCTCATGCAAGAGAAGGCAATGCGCCTTATGCAATTGAGGAAGTAGAGGTTAGCCTCATGCAGAGTTGGAGACAATGCTTAGTCCCATTCAAGAGAAGGCAATGCTTATCCTTACGAAATTGAGGAGGCATGGCTTAGCCTCATGCATAGTTGGAGACAATGCTTAGTCTCATGCAAGGGAAGGCAGTGCCTATACTTATGCAATTGAGGAGGCAGGGCTTAGCCTCATGCAGAGTTGGAGACAATGCTTAGTCTCATGCAAAGGAAGGCATGACTTAGCCTTATGCAATTAAGGAGGCAAGGCTTAGCCTCATGCAAAATGGAGACAATGCTTAGTCTCATGCAAGGGGATGCAGTGCTTAGCCTTATGCAATTAAGGAGGCAGGGCTTAGCCTCATGCAAAAATGGAGACAGTGCTTATTCTCATGCAAGGGGAGGTAGATCTTAGCCTTATGAAATTGAGGAGGCAAGGCTTAGCCTCATGCAATATGGAGACAATGCTTAGTCTCATGCAAGGGGAGGCAATTCTTAGCCTTATGCAGTTAAGGAGGCAGGGCTTAGCCTCATGCAAGATGGAGACAATGCTTAGTCTCATGCAAGGGGAGGCAGTGCTTAGCCTTATGCAATTAAGGAGGCAAGGCTTAGCCTCATGCAAATGGAAACAGTGTTTTGTGTCATGATATGAACAGATAATGAGTAAGAGTAGATATTTCTTAGCTGGGGATATGTTTGCGCTTGGCAACTTTGTCGTTAGTGATTTTAAAAGGCGCGCGTTTTTGCGCCTATTCTTTGTTCCTGCATTCAAAGAAAAATCGTGAGCCCCAGGGGGAAGGATGGTTCGTGCCTCCGCCTGCTTGCTTTTCTTTTCTCCGTATTAGAATCCTTCTCGAGTCACCGTGGGTAGAATACGACTCTTTCATAAAATAAAGTTTTTGAAAAATATGCGTGCATATTTATTTAAAACACAGTAATATGCAATATCAAATAAATAAGATGAGCCAACAACTGCGACACTTTTAGAGACATTGCGACTTTCTTGCGATAGAATTTTGAGGGTCCTCCTCAAAATTCTGCCCCAGTTATTTAGACGCTTTTCTGACTGTTCTGCATGCGATGATGTTAGCTGGACTTGCTCCGCAATTTTAAGGGTCCTTCTCAAAACTCTGCCCCAGTTTCTGATTGCGGGGGAAGTGAAATTTTTATTGAATTGTGACCGAACCCACAAAGTTGCCTACGTATCCCCTCTTTAACGGGAATCAGGTCAAGCGTAGTTCATATATATCAGATTGAATAAATGTAATAGCTTAAACATAATATCTTTTGACTGCGTCAGAATTGATGAGCTTTGGCCAAATTTCTCCGTCCATTTCTGCAAGTATGAGTGCTCTTCCTGTTAGTACTCTGTGAACCCTATAGGGTCCTTTCCATTTAGGTGAAAACTTTCCTTAGGCTTCATCTTGATGCGGAAAGATTCGCTTCAGCACCAGGTGCACCGGTGCAAACGGTCTAGGTTTGACCCTTTAGTGTAAAGCTTTGATTCTCTTCTAATAAAGTTGACCATGACACACTAGATTCATTCTTTTCCCGTCAATGAGAGTTAATTGCTCATAGCGGCTCCTTACCCACTTTGTATCTCTGAGTTCTGCTTCCTGTATAATTCTTAACAAAAGACTTTCTACCTCGGCGGTAATGATAGCTTCAGTACCGTAGACAAGAAAATAGGGAGTTGCCCGGATGGATGTACGATATCCCTAAAAAGTGAATGGTAGCTTCTCGTTCCATTTTGTAACAACCTGACCGGTCGTTTTGCGTATTTGGACCCCGTTCCCCTAGATGAGGCTTTCCGTAGCAGCTTATTATGATTTATGACTTGCGGGGATGGGTGGTCCGGAATTCGGAAGTGTTTAGAGTAGTATAGGAACACTTGGTTCATTAAGGTTGGCCTTTAGGGCCAAGTTTGACTTAGGTCAACATTTTGAGTAAACGACCTCAGAATCGAGTTTCGACGGTTTTGGTAGCTTCGTATGATGATTTCGGACTTGGTATGTTCGGAATGGATTTTGGATGACCCAGGAGCGTTTCGGTGCCCACTATCGAAATAAGAGTTTCCTTGAGTTTGAAATTTGGTTTGGAACGTGTTTTTGTGTTATCGAGGTCCGAACGGAATTTCGAGATTGGGAAAAGTTCCGTTATGTCATTTATGACTTGCTTGCCAAATTTGGTGTCATTCCGAGTAGTATAGGTCGGTTCGGCGCATTGAAAGTGAATTTTAGAACTTTAAGTTCAAACTTTGATTCAATTTGGTTTTGGGGTCGAATTCTTAGTTTCGTTGTTGTTTTTCACGTTTCGAAAATTCGAGCGAGTCCGTATCATGAATATACATTTGCCAGTGCCTTTTGACGGGGTCCCGAGGGGCTCGGGTGAGTTTCAGACCCCTCAGCTAATTCCAAAACACCAGATTTTTCCTGTCTGGTTTCCTTCTGTGCAATTGCAGGTGCACTAATGCGATCACATAGGAGGAGGTTGGCAGGGGTGAGAAAATGACTTGTACGATCACATAGGCCTGTCCGCGTCCACACTGGGTAAAGCTAAGGCCTGGCCCAGCTGTTGCTCTCCGCGATCGCATCCCCCTCCCCCGTGATCGCATAGGTCTAGCCCAGCTAGCCTTCCGCGATCGCATGCCCCCTTTCGCGGTCGCACAATGGACCTTCAGGGGTCCTGACCAAGTTGGCTTCTGCGATTGCACTGCCCCAGTTGCGATCACACACAAGGGGCAGCTAGGAAGTGTTAGTTTTAAACGGGACTTAGTTCCATTTTTGCCATTTTTCTTCACTTGGGTCGATTTTGGGAGCTTTCAAAGAGGGAATTTCACCTAGCAACTGAGAGGTAAGTGATTTCTACTATAATTTAAAACTTTTAGGTGGATTAACATCCTAATTAGAGGAAAATCATGGATTAGATTAAAAACTTAGGTTTTGTGAAAATTTGGAGAATTACCAATGAATTTGCCATGGAATCACACAAAAACTATATATTAATGATCCTTAGGTTATGGGTAATATATTCCTTCGAAAATTTTCTGAATCCTAGCGTGCGGGCCCGGGGGTGAATTTTGGGATTTCTTCAAGAATGATGAAATGACTAAGTAAATAGGAGAATTCCATGCTTTTGAGTAAAATTTGATATATTTACATAACATTTGATTAGTTTTGAGTCCTTGGGTGACGAGTTTGGAGTTTCGGGCGCGTTCTTGGTCCGGAAAGTAGATTCGACACGAGGCAGTTTCCTTTCTAACCTTGTAAGAGGGAATTGTCCCCATAGGTGATCTAAATGCCATGTGTTAATGTTTTGTGGGGGCTACGTACGTACAAAGTGAAGAGAGTCCGTACGTAGCGGCTATTATTATTATGTCCGGGTAGTTAGACCCACATCATGCCTTGTGTTCTTCCTCGTAATGAAGTATATGTTATGAATTCATGTTATATGTAGCATTGTTTCCCTGAGGTTTTATGAAATTTGATAATTTGAAGGAGTTGTGTATGGAAAGTAATTTTAAAGGAAATGTTGCATGTGCATGTGACCGCTTCGCAATTTACATTTCGCGAGCGGGGTGTTATTTCCCCCCACTCTCATGGGAGCGCGCCGTACGCCACGACGAGATTGAAAGATGAATTTATGGTTCGGGCCGTTCGACCCTCGACAGTGCACATATATGATTATTTTATGGCTCAGGCCGGTTGTCCTTATCCCGTATGCGCATGATAAATTGTTGATGATTTCATGGATATTGATTTGACAGATATTTGGGGGGAAATAAAGTAGCAATTGTTTATTTATTTCCAGTATTTATTTGGATTTCAGTGCCTTTTATATTTGTTGCTTTACTACCTTCACATGGCTACCGTTTTCCTCATATTCTGTTAAATTATATTGTTGAACCTTAGTGACTGTCAAGTCGACCTCTCGTCACTACTTATTCGAGATTATACGGGATACTCACTGGGTACATATTTATTTATGTACTCATGCTACGCTTCTGTACTTAATTGTACAGGTTTCTGAGGCTGGTGCTTCTGGTTATCAGACCGGAGCTCGATTCTGATATTAGCTGGACCTCACTTCACGGTGAGCTGCTTCTCCTGACGATCCTCGGCAACACCATGGAGTTTCTTTTGTTATTTCCCGTCTGTTTCTTTCAGACAGTGGGACTGTATATTATATCTTTTTGTGTATTCTTTTAGTATGCCTGTAAGACTTGTGACACTAGTTCCCGGCACACACGTGGTAGCTATTATGGATTACGAGTCTGTATATTTATTTGGCTCGCGCCTCCTTATGACTGTTTTTGGTTAAAACTGATTAATTATCCTTTCGATTAATGCTTTTGAGCTTTAAAGCTTGGTACATGTTAGAATGTTTAATCAAATAAGGGAAACTCCTTAGTAAATTGAGTGTTGGCTTGACTGAACCCGGTGTTGGGCGCCATCACGACCTGAGTTAGGATTTTGGGTCGTGACAACATGGTATCAGAGCTCTAGGTTCACGTAGGTCTCACGAGTCACGAGCAAACCTAGTAGAGTCTTGCGGATCGGTACGGAGACGTCTGTACTTATCTTCGGGAGGCTATAGGGTGTTAGGAAACCTCTCCTTATTCTTATTCTATCGTGCAGCCGATGGTTTACTAAAACTCATTCTTCTATTCTCTCACAGATGGTGAGGACGCGCGCATCCGATGTTTTTAACCCGGGAGATGTCGCTACCCCCGCTATCCGAGGCCGTGGCAGAGGCCGGGGGAGGGCACCGGCCTGAGGTAGGGGACGAGGGCATACTAGAGCTATTCCAGTTGCACCACCACCAGAGGATCCTATCATAGAGGAGCAGGATGAGGTTCCCCCAGCAGATCCTGCTCTAGTGGACTTCATGACGGCGCCAGGCTTCTAGAAGGTCATGGGCCGTATGATGCTATTTATGGACACTATGTCCCAGGCTGGTTTATTTCTGGAAGATCCTGCCACTTCTCAGGCAGGAGGGGGGGGGGTCGAGACCCTTACTGCCCAGGTTGCAGGTCAGACAACAGCATTACATCATACTCCGGGTACAATGCCCGTGGGTGTGATCCAGCCTGTGGTGGCAGCACCTGAGCCCAGACCAGCTGCGGACGGCGATCCGCAGAAGTTATTGGACAGATGGACCAGATTTCACCCTCCAGTCTTCGGAGGTGAGTGAGGCGAGGATTCCTAGGACTTCATTGACAGGTGCAAGGACAGACTGCACAACATGAGGATACTAGAGTCCCATGGAGTGGATTTCACTACCTTTCAGTTGGAGGGCAGAGCTCGCAGGTGTTGGCAGTCCTATATTCTCAGCAGGCCAGCAGATTCTCTTCCTATTACTTGTGGCCAGTTCACACAGCTATTTCCAAACAAATATATCCCACTCTCTTAGAGGGAAGAGCTGCGGTATCAGTTTGAGCAGCTAGAGCAGGGTCAGATGTCAGTGAGAGACTATGAGGCTAGATTTTCAGAGTTGTCCCGCCATGCACTCATGATACTACCTACTGATGCTGAGAGAGTGCGGAGATTAGTGGTTGGGTTGCATCCAGGTATTAGGGCCACCATGGCCCGAGAGGTGGAGATGGGTACTCCTTATCAGCTCGTGTTGGAGATTGCCCGCAGGATCAAGGGGTATTGGTCGAGGGGCGGGAGCAGGGGCAGCAGGACAAGAGGGCAAGATTCTCCGGAGATTTTAGAGGTGCCCCAGCAAGGGGCAGAGGTCAGTTTGGTAGTGGTAAGCCCAGCAGGCCTTCATATTCATCACCTCCACCACCTCCCCGAGGTGTTCCAGCGAGGCCTCATTTCAGCACCATGCCAGAGCATTTGTACCGCCCTCTAGCCATTCAGAGTTCACCCAGTGGTTATTCCAGTCATCCGAGATCCTCCAGTCCCTACTTCAGTGTTATGCCAGAGGGTTCACATCGCTCTCTGGCCATTCAGGGTTCCTTTTCGGGGCAGCAGGCTATGGTACCTGGAGGTTGTTATGAGTGTGGGGATCCAGGTCATATGAAGAGGTTTTGTCCCAGGATTCGGGGCAAGGCAGTGCAGCAGGGTTATCAGCCTATGGGTCCAGCACCAGCAGTCCGGCCACCTTGAGGTGGAGGTGTTGACCCATGTCACTGAATGGGTTTTGAAGATTGACAAGTTGAACCAGGTCCATCAGAACACACACATCTGAATGGAACAGTTGGCACAAGAATTGTTCATGCATAGGAGATATAAGTGATTGCTCAGTATCAAAGATCTAAAAAGATGTCTTCTAATACGAAAAGATTGCAAACTGATAAAGAAGATTGAAGTTGATTTCAGCAAGGACAAAAATAGATAAGGAATTTGAGTCACAGTCGAACTCGTATACCCAGGTAGAGTTGGATCAGAATTGAACCATGTACTCAACAACTGACTCTATAAATACTCAAGGTCGTGATTTTTTCACCTTTTGAGACAGGTGTTTTCCACGTAAAAATCTCTGTGTCTTTACTTTACTGCTTTATTATTCCGCAACATTAGAAAGTAGTACACCAAGAAGAACCAGGTTCTTCTTATTAGACAGCACTTGAAAATTGAGTACTGCACAAGTAACTTATATTATTGTGTAGTATTGAAGTCTAAACCATTAATTGGTATCAAAGCAGGTTATCCGTGAAAAGGCTAACACCTTGGAAAAGATCAGGATGAGTGCACCACCTAGGAACTGGGAAGGTCAATCAACCGCAAGGCCACCACTCTTCAATGGCCAGTACTATTCTTGGTGGAAAAATAGAATGAAGGACCATCTTATTGGATAGGACTATGAACTATGGGACATAGTCACTGATGGACCCCTTGCAACAATGAAGAAGACTGTTGAAGGTGTAGATGTACCTAAGACTAGGGCTAACTGCACGGCTGAAGATTTGAAGAAATGGGAGAAGAATGCCAAGGCCAAGAAGTGGCTAGTATGTGGACTAGGTCCTAATGAATACAGTAGAATCCAAAGCTGAACAACAGCCAAGGAAATCTGGGACACTCTACAAGTAGCCCATGAAGGAACACCTCAAGTTAAAAGATCTAGAGGTACACTACTATACTCTCAGTATGAAAACTTCACTATGAAAGAAGGAGAGACTATTCAGGAGATGTACACAAGGTTTACAACCTTGACCAATGAACTCAAGTCTCTTGGAAGAATCATACCTGAAGAAGACAACATAGAGAAGATCTTGATAAGGGTTTTGCCTATCTCCTGGGAAAGCAAGATCACTGCTATCCAGGAATCCAAAAATATGGCAACCCTTAGACTGGATGAGTTAATTGGAAATCTCACTGCTTATGAACTCAGAAGGCAAACCCTGAAGATGGATGCCCTAAAGAAGGAGAAAAGTCTAGCACTGAGGATTACTGAAGGAGCAGATCTGGAGGAGGAAGAGATGGCCATGATCACCAAGGAATTTAGAAACTTTCTCATGAGGAAGAAGGGCATCTCTAGGGGAGGAAACTTCAACAAGGCAAAGGCACCAGAAAGGCCAGCTAATGAGGGATGCTACAAGTGTGGAAAAACTGACCATCTCATAAAAAACTGACCTCAGTGGGAAGTAGAATGGAGGAAGGAGAGATATGAAAGAAAGAACAGGAAAAAGGAACTGGTCCAACCCAAGAAAACCACTACAAAGGCTATGGTTGCTGCTTGGGGGGAAAGTTCAGATGAAGAATCAGAAGATGGTGAGACAGAAGATCAGGCTCTCATGGCAATTGGAGAATCTGATGAGGAGACTTATGAAGAACCAGAGGTAAGTATCTCACAACTTAAAACTAAAATAAAGTTTTTATCTAAGGAGAAACTCTCTGAGTTGCTACTTGACTTCATAGATGATTCTGAGGAAACAACCAAGGAGAAGGATCTACTATCTAAAGAGTGTGCAATGCTAAAAGCAGAATGCATGGACCTGGAAATAAGGGTCAGTGAATCTGAAAAGAAAAACACTTTCTTGATGAACCATGTCTATCCACTCGAAACTGAAATCCTAGAACTAAAATCTAAAAACTTAAAGTTAAGACTAGGATCCAGTAAAAAGGTGGTTGATCACTCTCATGCAATGTTAGAAGAAGGCTTAGGAAAATTAAAGGATAAAATGTATGCCAAGGATGAACAGATAAAATATCTTAAAGAAGAGCTTGGCAAAGTCAAACATGAATTTGATAGAACACGCAAATGGAATAAGTCTTCTGATGCATTAAATTGGCTTCAAGAGAACCACAGTAGCAACCAGAGAGGGCTTGGTTTTGGGAGTCAATTGCCTAAGTGGGATCCCAAAAGCAAGTATCTCACTCTCCCTGAAAATAAAATGTGCACCCATTGTGGGAAGACTGGCCACTACAAATATGAGTGTGTTGTAAAAGAGCAGGCCAGTCAGAAAAATAAGAGATTCATTAAAAAGAAGAACTGGCTACCAAACTGGGCCAAAAAAAATTTGATTCATCCATTCTCTCATAGAAAAGGACCCAAACTAGTTTGGGTTCTTAATACTAACCCTTGATTTCCTTTTGTAGGTACAAGTGAAGGGAAGCAACCTAATTTGGTTTTTAGATAGTGGTTGCTCTAAGCATATGACAGGGAAAAAGGAACAGTTCCTTTCACTTGAAAACCTCAAAGGGGTCGGCAAGGTAGGTAAAGAAGACACACGTTCAATTGAGCATGTGTACTTGATAGATGGCTTGAAATATAGCATAATCAGTGTGTCACAACTGTGTGACAGAGGTAACCTTGTCGCTTTTACTTCCACAAAATATTTTGTGATCAATCTACTTACTGACAAGATTGTTTTGCAGGGAAAGAGAATGAACAATATCTATGTCATTGACTTGTCCACACTGTCTAACAATGAACTCACTTTCCTTAGTGTGTTGGACAGTGATCCCCTCCTGTGGCACAAAAGACTTGGTCATGCAAGTCTGACTCAGATTAACAAGCTAGTCTCTAAGGACTTAGTGGTAGGACTCCCTAACATTAAGTTCAAGGAAGACAAATTTTGTGAGGCATACGCAAGGGGGAAACAGGTAAGATCTTCTTTCAAAAGTAAGAAAATGGTCATTACCACCAGGTCGTTGGAACTGGTTCATCTGGATCTCTGTGGTCCAATGAGAACTCTGAGCATAGGTGGTAAGAAATATGTGATGGTGTTAGTTGATGATTACTCAAGGTTCACGTGGACCTTATTTCTGGCATCTAAGGATGAAGCATTTTATATGTTTATCACATTTGTTAAGAAAACTCAAAATCAGTTAGGACATCAACTAACATCAATAAGATCTGACCATGGGACTGATTTTGAAAATGCTAAGTTTGCTGAGTTCTATGATGAACATGGTATCAATCACAACTTTTATACCCCTATAACCCCACAACAAAATGGGGTTGTGGAAAGAAATAATAGAACTTTTGAAGACATGGTAAGAACCATGCTTCTTTCTAGCAAATTACCACACAACTTCTGGGCAGAAGCAATAAACATTACTTGCTATATAATCTAGATGTATAACCAGACCACTGGTAGAGAAGACTCCCTATGAATTACTCAAAGGAAGAAAGCCCAACATATCTCATCTTAGGGCTTTCGGATGTAAATGTTATGTGCACAATAATGGCAAAGATTCCTTAGGTAAATTTGATCCCAGAAGTGATGAGGGAGTATTCTTGGGATATTCATCACATAGTAAAGCCTATAAAGTGTACAATAAAAGAACTATGTGTGTAGAGGAGAGTGTGCATGTTATATTTGATGAAACTAACACTCTTTCTGAGAGACAGGAACCAGAAGATGAGGAGCTTGGACTGGTGAGAAGCAGTGAACACATTGAAGCAGCCATGGAAGATGGAACAGGTGATGGACCAGGTCCAACTACCCCAAGCAACATGACAGGGGGAACTCAACATGTGAATCCTGTCTCTGATCGTGTTCCACAACAACAAAACAACATGGAACTATCCAGAAGTGAACTATTAGTACTCAAACCACACAGATATCAGAGTTCTCACCCTCTTGAGAACATCATAACATATTTGTCATCCGAGATCAAAACAAGAGCTTCCTTGAAAAATCTGTGTGTGTTTGATGCCTTCCTATCCTTAATCGAACCAAAGAACATTGGTGAAGCCCTACAAGATGCTTATTGGGTAAATGACATGCAATAGGAGCTTAATCAATTTGAAAGAAGTCAAGTATGGCACTTGGTACCCATGCCACTAGACAAATCAGTGATTGGCACAAAGTGGGTCTTCAGGAACAAGCTCGATGAGGATGGAACTGTTACAAGAAATAAGGCAAGACTAGTTGTTCAAGGGTATAGTCAAGAAGAAGGAATTGACTATGATGAGACCTTTGCTCTTGTGGAACGATTGGAGGCAATCAGACTTTTTATAGCATTTGCTGCACACATGGAATTCACTCTCCATCAGATGGATGTCAAGAGTGCCTTTCTTAATGGCTATTTGAAGGAAGATGTATTTGTAAAACAACCTCCAGGTTTTTAAAGCAAAGAGTCACCTGATCATGTATATAAACTTGACAAGGCTCTTTATGCTCTCAAACAAGCACCTGGAGCATGGTATGAGCGATTGTCAAAATTCCTGCTGGAACATGGGTACAAACAAGGCAAAATTGACAGTACTTTGTTCCTAAAGGAAAAGGGAAAGGATCTTCTGATTGTGCAAATATATGTTGATGATATCATATTTGGGGCAACTACTGATAAGCTTAGCAAGTAATTTGCTACATTAATGGGGAGTGAATTTTAAATGAGTATGATGGGTGAGCTAAATTTCTTCTTAGGCTTACAAATCAAGCAAAACCCACATGAAACAATGATTCATCAACAAAAGTATGTGAAAGAACTCCTCAAGAAGTTCAAGATGGAAGATTCAAAGGAAATAGACACCCCCATAGCCACAACTACTAAATTGGATGTGGATGAACCTGGTTCATCCGTTGATCAGAAGGTATACAGAGGAATGATTGGGTCTCTACTATATCTCACTGCCAGCAGACCAGATATTGTGTTCAGTGTGGGACTATGTGCTAGGTTTCAGGCAAATCAAAAGGAGTCCCACCTCACTGCAGTGAAGAGAATTTTGAGATATTTGAAAGGCACCACTGATTTGTGCCTTTGGTATCCTAAAGGTAGTAATTTCGACCTTGTAGGATATGCTGATGCTGATTATGCAGGTTTCCTGGTTGACAGGAAAAGTAATTCAGGCATGGCTCACTTCTTGGGCTCTTGCCTTGTGTCTTGGGCCACCAAGAAACAAAATTCAGTAGCTCTGTCTACTGCTGAGGCTGAATATTTGGCTGCAACCTCTTGTTGTGCCCAGTTACTTTGGATCAAGCAACAACTCCTGGACTTTGGTATAGATGTGATATGCATTCCTATTTACTGTGATAACACTAGTGCAGTTAGTATGACGAAGAACCCAGTTCATCACAAGAGAACTAAGCACATAGATGTTAGGCACCATTTTCTGAGGGAAAACTATGAAAAAGGAATGATCTCAGTAGAATTTTGTGCTACTGATCGTCAAAATTTTGATATATTTACCAAAGCACTGAGTAGGGAGCATTATGAGAGAAACATGCTTGAATTAGGGATGATTAAGATCACCTAATTGAAAAACAAAAAATGAAAAACGTTTCTGGCTAGAAAATTCAAAATAGGTACTTAATCAAAGTAATCATTGCTCAGTATTATGTCTTTATTGCCATACTCTTCTGCCATGTATTAATATGATTCCCTAGTTACTAATGATGTTTCTATATTTTTGTAAATTGAGGCAAATAAAGGATTTTTCCTGGTTCATCCATGCTGGTTCACATAAATGACAAGGTACGTTCTCATCTCCATACATGTATTAATTCAAGTACAGTCATACATGAGCAGGACTCTATCTATTTGTGGTTCGAATTCAATTCTCGTACTTACCCAAATAATGAACCAGTTTCAAGAAGTCCCATCTCACTTGATTAGCCTAGTTTTAGGGGGAAAGTAATTGTCCATTCAATGTTTAATCAATGACAATTTTGAATCGATTAGTATACCACTTGAGTTAATACTCTTCCATTGTAATCTCCCCAACCATAAGTTATAAAAGGCCATCATTACCCATTGTGCATAAAGCAACAGTCGAACCTTGTTCAACTCACTCAACTCAAAATCTCTACTGCCTCTTTCTTCTCCCTAAACAATTCAAAATCATGTCGTCACCTCCTCCAGCTTCTTCTGATTCATCTCCAAATAGAGATTATGATGGAGGCAACTATGAATCAAACTCAAATTCACCCTCAGTGTATAGTTCCGAGTCTTTAGAAAAGTCGACAACCCCAGAACATCCTACAATCCCAGAACCCACACAAAACCCTACCCCAACCCCCAAGCCTCATCATGTAAAAGTTTTTGCACGCAAATCTGTGGCTTCTAATTCAAGGTCCAAATTCTTGGAAGAATTATTGCATGCTGAAGAAGGCTCCAAACCATAATCGTCCAATGAATCATTCAAATCATCCAATAAAGATGAATCATCTGGTTCAACCAGTGTTGAGAAAGGTAATTATGATGCTATCTCTGAAATAAATATTGCTGATCAACGATTCGTGTTGTTGGGGTCTGTGGTGGATGTTGAAGTGGCTAAAAAGCAAAGAACATCTGGAAAAGAGAAACCTCTTGAGATCGAGGGAGATGTAAATGTGAGGGGATCGGGAGAGGATGGTACCACACTGGAAATATGTGGTCCCATTCTTGAAAATCTTGAAGAAGATGTCACAATCTTTGGGGGAACTAGTGGAGTTGAGCAAGCTGATGCTGGGTTGGAGAAATTGATGAAAGCAATAGATGAACACGTTTCTTCTGGGGAAGAAACTTTAGCTGAAAGACTGAGGAAGTTGGGGGACTCATATAACCCCAAGAAAAGAAGGACTACAAATTCCAAGAAGTCTAAAGCCTCAGTTCATTCAAAGAAAAGGAAAGTTGTTGGTTTTGTTGAGGTACTTGTTCCTAAGGTACGTGCTATGCGAAATACTGTAAGAGAGGAGGAAGAGAAGTTAAAAAAGGATCTGCAAGAGAGCAAGAGAAAGAGAGCAGATAAAGAGAAAGCCAAAGTCGGAGAGCCTGTCGAGGCTGTTGTGTTAGAAGAGGAGCCGTTGGACCTGGTCCAACAAGAGGAGCAGGCTGCTCCAGTGGTAATTGGGACACCCAAGCCTAAAAAGGCTAAGACTTCTTCGAAGAAGTCAGCTACTGTGTCCACCACCACTGCGAGTACTGCTACAAGGACAAGGTCTAAGATAAAAAAGGTGAAAAAGGTGCAGATTGTTGAGAAGGATGAGGATGATGAGTGGAGAGGAGAGGAAGAGATGGAGGTTGGTGAAGTGACTACTGAAAGAGTTGCCATGTTTGGCACGAGAACGATCTTGAAGGGAAAGTTGATGAAGGATTTGGAGGAGCCTGGAATGAGGTATCTACTGGATTTTCTGGCAGCGCAGGGCTGGAAGGACATGGTCCTTCGCATGGAAGGCAGGATGGTCAGGGATGAAGTTGTAGAGTTCATGGGGAATGCCACAGTCATTGGAGGTAGGGTCACCTCCTAGGTCAAGGGAGTTTAAGTCTCCTTTGATGCTCAAGAACTGGGTGTGATTCTAGATATTCCTGCTGAGGGGTATGAAGACTACACAAGGCAGAGATGGCCTTGTTTAGATGGTATGTCCTCAGCACTCAATATCACCAGATTCTTCTGCGACAATGAGAAGGAGCTTGAACTCAGGGTTGTGTACTAGAATGAGATGAAGCCTGAGCATAAGCTTTTCTTTGAATTTGTGATCAAATTATTGCTGCCCAGACAAGAACGAAGACACATTGCTAATTACATGGATTTGACCCTCATGCAGTGTCTGTACAGAGGCAAGCAGATAAATTGGCCATTGTTCATAATTCAGCTCTTGGACAAAGTGGTGAATGGGACTAAAGCTCATGCAATCCCCTATGGATTTATTCTGACTGCAGTCCTAACTCGCTTTGGAGTTCCTGCGAAGAAGGCTGAGATGGCTAAGCCAAAGATTATTTTGGGAAGGACACACTGATATCTTGTGATTATCTTGTCATTGCTCCGGCAGATGAACTTGGTTCATCTCGGAAGCAACCAGTAAATAGCAAGGTTCGAATCTTAGTGCAGGAAAGCGAGTTAAAGGATACGGAAATCCTTCGATTGAAATCTCGCTTAATTGAGGTAGAAGTTGAGCGTGATGCTCTAAAAGCAAAACTTGCAAATGAGAAGGAGAAAAATGATGGTGTTCTAAACCAAATGTTGTCCCTACTTCAAACCAAGAACCCAACCTCATATGCACTCTCCCAGCCTTAGGTCTATCCGGTGCTTCCTAGTTATCTTTCAAGTGCCCAGTTTGGGACAGTGTCTAGCTTTTGTGGTTTCAGTTTTTTTCAGTTTTGCTCATGTTTTGATCGTTTTTGCTTTAATCTGTATGTATTTGATGTTCAGTATTAAATCAATGAAGTTTGTTGATTTTAAAAATTATCTCAATTTCTAATTTAGCTTACATTATTGGTTTCTTGTGTTGATTAATCATGCTTGCACCTGCAGTTGCCTAAATTTGGCCATGAGTAAGAATTAAAAATTGGTAAGTATCATTTTGCAACTTTTCGATGATGCCAAAAGGGGGAAGATGTATGGTGGTGTTGTGTTTTTTTCGAGCAATGATATTTATAACCTAATGAACCTGGTTCTCAATGATTAATGCTTAAAACTATACAAAGTGTTTGAAGTGTATACATGATAAAAGCACAGAGTTTGTCATCATCAAAAAGGGGGAATTTGTTGGCCCATGTCACTGAATGGGTTTTGAAGATTGACAAGTTGAACCAGGTCCATCAGAGCACACACATCTGAACGGAACAATTGGCACAAGAATTGTTCATGCATAGGAGATATCAGTGATTGCTGAGTATCAAAGAGCTAAAAGGTTGTCTCCTAATACGAAAAGATTGCAAACTGATAAAGAAGATTGAAGTTGATTTCAGCAAGGACAGAAATAGAGAAGGAAGTCGAGTCAAAGTCGAACTCGTATACCCAGGTAGAGTTGGATCAGAATTGAACCATGTACTCAACAACGGACTCTATAAATAATCAATGTATTACTCCTGAAAAAACGATGCACAAAGACAAAAGTGAATCAAGTTCTGAAAAGCAAAGTTCACAGGATATTTTGCAAGCAGAAGTATTGTGCGAAAGCTACGGTTCAACTAGAAGAAACAGTTTCATCGTTTGTGTAGTGAGTCTAGTTGATTGTAGTAGGAGTTTTAACCTTATATCTTTTCAGCTTTCATAGAAGCAATTGTAATAGGTACACATTGTTCAAGTTAGAGTTAGCTTGAAATCTGTAGAAATTAGCTAGAGGCTAGTTGATACAAAGAGGATTAGAGTTAGTCCTAGGATTACAAAAGAGTTTATTTTGTAAGTCCGTTTGGCTCAGAGTTTTTAGTGAAGTGTTTGACCAAATCCTACTGAGGAGTAGGTCGTGGTTTTTTCACCTTTTGATCCAGGTGTTTTTCATGTAAAAATCTCTGTGTCTTTACTTTACTGCTTTATTATTCTGCAACAATAGAAAGTAGTACACCAAGAAGAACCAGGTTCTTCTTATTAGACAACACTTGAAAATTAGGTACTGCACAAGTAACTTATATTATTGTGTAGTATTGAAGTCTAAAACATCAGGAGGACAGGTCGACAGGGGTCATCCTAGAGGTGGAGTCCAGTCAGCTCCCATTCACTCTGGTAGAGCTCAGTCTTCTGGTGCTCCAACTAGATTCTATGCTATACCGGCCAGATCAGATGCAGTGGCCTCAGACGCCGTGATCACAGGTATTATCTCTGTATGTGGTAGAGAGGCTTCAGTATTATTGTATCCAGGATCCACATATTCATATGTTTCAGCATTATTTGCTCATTTTCTAGATTTTCCTCGTGAGTCCTTGGGTTCCCCTATATATGTGTCCACTCTTGTGGGCGATTTTGTGGTGGTAGACCGGGTTTACCGGTCGTGTATGGTTACATTCTATGGATTCGAGACCAGAGAGGACCTTTTATTGCTCGATATGGTTGATTTCGAGGTTATATTAGGCATGGATTGGCTATCTCCTTATCATGCCGTGCTAGATTGCCATGCCAAGATAGTTACTCTAGCCATGCCTAAGTCGCCTAGGCTGGAGTGGAGAGGTTCCTCAGTTAGTGCAGCCAACCGGGTTATTTCATTCCTGAAGGCTCGACACATGGTCGAGAAGGGTTGTCTGGCATATCTTGCTTATGTGTGGGACACCACCACCTAGTCTCCGACGATTTATTTAGTGCCAGTTGTTCGAGAGTTTGCTGATGTATTTCCTTCAGACCTTCCGGGCATGCCTCCAGATCGTGATATTGATTTCTGCGTTGATGTAGCTCCAGGCACTCAGCCTATTTCCATTCCCCTGTACCGTATGGCTCCGAAGGAGCAGCTTGAGGAGTTGTTGGCTAAGGGGTTTATCAGACCGAGTGTATCGCCGTGGGGTGCTCCGGTCTTATTTGTGCAGAAAAAGGATGGGTCTATGCGGATGTGTATTGATTACCGCTAGTTGAACAAGGTCACCATTAAGAACAAGTATCCTTTACCGCGCATCGATGATTTGTTTGACCAGTTTCAAGGTGCTATGGTGTTTTCTAAGATTGATCTGAGATCGGGATATCATCAGTTGAAGATTCGGGCCTCAAATGTTCCGAAGACTGCTTTTCGTACGAGATATGGCCATTATGAGTTCCTGGTGATGTCCTTTGGCTTGACTAATTCCCCAGCAGTATTCATGGACTTGATGAATAGGGTGTTCAGGCCGTATATTGATTCCCTTGTCATTGTCTTAATTGATGACATCTTGATTTACTCACATAGCCTGGGTGAGCACGAGCAGCATTTGAGAGTTGTGCTCTAGACCCCTTGCGGAAACAGAAGTTATATGTTAAGTTCTCCAAGTGTGAGTTCTGGTTGGATTCCGTGGAATTCTTGGGGGATGTGGTATCCAGAGAGGGTATCAAGGTCGACCCTCAGAAGATTGAGGCAGTTCAGAGTTGGCCGCGTCCTACTTTGGCTACCGAGATCAGGATCTTCTTGGGCCTAGTAGGTTATTACCGCCATTTTGTGGAGGGGTTTTCTTCTATTGCAACCCCATTGAATAGATTGACTCAGAAGAATGCCCTGTTCCGGTGGTTTGGCGAGTGTGAGGCGAGCTTTTAGAAGCTCAAGGCAGCTTTGACTTCAGCACCAATTCTGGTATTGCCTTCAGGTTCTGGGATGTATACAGTATATTGCGACGCTTCACGCGTTGGCTTGGGGTGTGTATTGATGCAGGAAGGGAGAGTTGTTGCTTATGCTTCACGCCAGCTGAAGGTTCATGATAAGAATTACCCTGTGCACGATCTGGAGTTGGAGGCGATTGTTCATGCTCTTAAGATTTGGAGGCACTACTTGTATGGGGTGTCCTGTGAGGTGTATACAGACCAGCGCAGCTTGCAGCACTTGTTCAAGTAGAGGGATCTTAATTTGAGGCAGCGCAGATGGCTTGAGTTGCTGAAGGATTATGATATCACCATTTTTTATCATCCGGACAAGGCAAATGTAGTAGCAGATGCCTTAAGCGGGAAGGCAAGAAGTATGGGTAGCTTGGATTATATTGAAGCAGAGGAGAGACTTCTAGCCTTGTACGTTCAATCCTTGGCTAATCGCCTGGTGAGATTAGACTTTTTAGAGCCTCGTCGAGTTTTAGCACATGTGGTTGCTCAATCTTTGTTATTGGGGGAGATTAAGGCTCGGAAGTTTGATGATCCGTACTTGGCAGAGCTACGAGAGACAGTGGTACAGGGTGGTGCCAAGGAGGTTACTATTGGCGAGGATGGTGTTTTGAGACTTCAGGGCCGTTAATGTGTTCCTAATGTCGATGGCCTTAGAGGGAGGATTCTAGAGGAGGAACACATTTCTCGGTATTCTGTTCATCCTGGTGCTACGAAGATGTATCGTGATTTGAAGCAGCATTACTGGTGGAGGCGGATGAAGAGGGACATTGTGGAGTATGTGGCTAGGTGTCTTAATTGCCAGCAGGTTAAGTATGAGAACCAGAGGCCAGGAGGCCTACTTCAGCAGATGCCCATTCCTGAGTGGAAGTGGGAGCGCATCACTATAAATTTCATGGTTGGGTTGCCTCGGACTTTGCTGAAGGTTGACACGGTTTGGGTCATTGTGGATAGGTTGACCAAATCGACGCATTTAATTCATGTAGCTACTACATATACTTATGAGAGGTTGGCCCAGATCTACATTCAGGAGATAGTCCGGTTGCACGGTGTGCCGGTGTCCATTATATCAGATCGAGGTCCTCAGTTCACCTCGCACTTCTGGAGAGCATTGCATAGTGGGTTAGGCACCCAGATAGACCTCAACACAACATTTCACCCATAAACTGATGGCCAGTCGGAGCGTACAGTTCAGATATTGGAGGACATGCTCAGGGCATGTGTGATTGACTTTGGAGGTCAGTGGGACCAGTTCTTGCCTTTGGCCGAGTTTGCTTACAATAATAGTTATCAGTCCAGCATCGAGATGGCTCCATTTGAGGCTTTGTATAGTCGGCGATGTCGTTCTCCTATCGGGTGGTTTAAGCCTGGTGAGGCTAAGTTATATGGCACTGACTTGGTGAGAGATGCTTTGGAGAAAGTGAAGTTGATTCAGGAGAGGCTCCACACAGCACAGTCCAAACAGAAGAGTTACGCGGATCAGAAGGCGTTTGATGTATCATTTATGGAGGGAGATAAGGTTCTGTTGAAGGTCTCGCCGATGAAAGGTATTATGAGGTTCGGGAAGAAGGGCAAGCTGAGCTCGAGGTTTATAGGTCCCTTCGAGGTGTAGAGGAGATTTGGGGAGGTTGCTTATGAGCTTGCTTTACCTCCCAGTTTATCAGGAGTTCATCAGGTCTTTCACGTATCCATGCTCCATAGGTACCGCGCCGACTTCTCTCATGAAGTTGATTTCAGCACTATTCAGTTGGAAGAGAGGTTGGGCTACGAGGAGGAGCCAGTTGCTATTATTGATAGACATGATCGCCAGTTGAGGTCCACGAGAGTTTCTGCTGTGAAGGTCCAGTGGAGAGTCCAACCAGTCGAGGAAGCGACTTGGGAGTCCGAGGAGGACATGCGGAGCAGATATCCACACTTATTTAGCACTTCAGGTATGATTCTAGACTCGTTCGAGGTCGAACGTTTGTTTAAGAGGTGGAGATTGTAACGACCCGACCGGTCATTTTGCGTATTTGGACCCCGTTCCCCTAGATGAGGCTTTATGTAGCAGCTTATTATGATTTATGACTTGCGGGGATGGGTGGTCCGGAATTCGGAAGTGTTTAGAGTAGAATAGGAACACTTGGTTCCTTAAGGTTGGCCTTTAAGGCCAAGTTTGACTTTTGTCAACATTTTGAGTAAATGACCTCGGAATCGAGTTTTGACGGTTTCGGTAGCTTCGTATGATGATTTCGGACTCGGGCGTATGTTCGAAATGGGTTTTGGATGACCCGGGAGTGTTTCGGTGCCCAATATCGAAATAAGAGTTTCCTTAAGTTTGAAATTTAGTTTGGAACGTGTTTTTGTGTTATCGAGGTCCGAACGGAATTCTGAGACCAGGAATAGTTCCGTTATGTCATTTATGACTTGCTTGCAAAATATGGTGTCATTCCGAGTAGTATAGGTCGGTTCGGCGCATTGAAAGTGAATTCTAGAACTTTAAGTTCAAAGTTTGATTCAATTTGGTTTAGGGGTCGAATTCTTAGTTTCGTTGTTTTTTTCACGTTCCGAAACTTCGAGCGAGTCTGTATCATGAATAAAAACTTGCTAGTGCCTTTGGACGGGGTCCCAAGGGGCTCGGGTGAGTTTCGTACCCCTCGGAGCTAATTCCAAAACACCAGATTTTTTCTGTCTGGTTTCCTTTTGTGCGCTCGCAGGTGCACTAATGCGATCACATAGGAGGAGTTGGCAGGGGTGAGAAAATGAAATGTGCGATGGCACAGGCCTGTCCGCGTCCGCACTGGGTATTTGTGGCCTGGCCCAGCTGTTGCTCTCCGCGATCGCATCCCCCTCCCCTGCGATCGCGTAGGTCTAGCCCAGCTAGCCTTCCGCGATCGCATGCCCCCTTCCGCGGTCGCACAGTGGACCTTCAGGGGTCCTGACCAAGTTGTCTTCTGCGATTGCACTGCCCCAGCTGCGATCGCACACAAGGGGCAGCTGGGCAGTGTTAGTTTTAAACGGGACATAGTTCCATTTTTGCCATTTTTCTTCACTTGGGGCGATTTTGGGAGCTTTCAAAGAGGGAATTTCACCTAGCAACTGAGAGGTAAGTTATTTCTACTATAATTTAAAATTTTTAGGTGGATTAACACACTAATTAGAGGAAAATCATGGATTAGATTAAAAACTTAGGTTTTGTGAAAATTTGGGGAATTACCAATATATTTGCCATGGAATCACACAAAAACTATATATCAATGATCCTTAGGTTATGGGTAATTGATTCCTTCAAAAAAATTCTGAATCCGAGCGTGCGGGCCCAGGGGTTAATTTTGGGATTTCTTCAAGAGTGACTAAATGACAAAGTAAATAGGACAATTCCATGCTTTTGAGTATAATTTGATATATTTACATAACATTTGATTAGTTTTGAGTCCTTGGGTGACGAGTTTGGAGTTTCGGGTGCGTTCTTAGTCCGGGAAGTAGATTCGACACGAGGCGAGTCTCCTGTATAACCTTGTAAGAGGGAATTGTCCCCATAGGTGATCTAAATGCCATGTGTTAATGTTTTGTGGGGGCTACGTACGTAGAAAGTGAAGAGAGCCCGTACGTAGCGGCTATTATTATTATGTCCGGGTAGTTAGGCCCACATCATGCCTTGTGTTCTTCCTCGTAATGAAGTATATGTTATGAATTCATGTTATATGTAGAATTGTTTCCCTGAGGTTTTATGAAATTTGATAATTTGAAGGAGTTGTGTATGGAAAGTAATTTTAAAGGAAATGTTGTGTGTGCATGTGACAGCTTCGCAATATACAGTCCGCGAGCGGAGTGTTATTTCCCCCTACTCTCATGGGAGCGGGTCGTACTCCATGGCGAGATTGAAAGATGAATTTATGTTTCGGGTCGTTCGACCCTTGGCAGTGCACAAATATGATTATTTTATGGCTCAGGCTGGTTGTCCTTATCCCGTAAGCGCATGATAAATTGTTGATGATTTCATGGATATTGATTTGACAGATATTTGGGGGGAAATAAAGTAGCAATTATTTATTTACTTCTAGTATTTATTTGGATTTCAGTGCCTTTAATATTTACTGCTTTACTACCTTCACATGCCTCCCGTTTTCCTCATATTTTGTTAAATTATATTGTTGTACCTTAGTTAGTGTCAAGTCGACCTCTCGTCACTACTTCTTTGAGATTAGATGGGATACTCACTGGGTACATACTTATTTATGTACTCATGTTACGCTTCTGTACTTAATTGTACAGGTTCTGAGGCTGGTGCTTCTGGTTATCAGAACGGAGCTCGATTATGATATTAGTTGGACCTGACTTCACGGTGAGCTGCTTCTCCTGATGATCCTCGACAGCACCATGGAGTTGCTTTTGTTATTTCCCGTCTATTTCTTTCAGACAGTGGGACTGTATATTATATCTTTTTGTATATTCTGTTAGTATGCCCGTAGGACTTGTGACACTAGTTCCTAATACACACGTAGTAGCTATTATGGATTACGGGTCTGTATATTTATTTGGCTCGCGCCTCCTTATGACTGTTTTTGGTTAAAACTGATTAATTATCCTTTCGATTAATGCTTTTGATATTTAAAACTTGGTACATGTTAGAATGTTTAATCAAATAAGTGAAACTCCTTAGTAAATTGAGTGTTGGCTTGCCTGACCCCTGTGTTGGGCGCCATCACGACCTGAGTTAGGATTTTGGGTCGTGACACATTTCTTGTGATTCTATACCATCTTCCTTAATATCTGTTTAATGTTCTTGTTGGCGGCCTCCATGGCTCCATTCATTTGGGGCGGGTATGCTGTGGAATTCTTGTGCTTGATTATGAAGGTCTCACACATAGATTTCATTATGTCACTGTTGAGATTTGCAGTGTTGTCAGTGATGATGGATTCTGGAATCCTGAATCTGCAAACAATATGATCCCGGACAAAATCTACGAGGACTTTCTTGGTTACAGCTTTGTAAGATGCAACTTCAAACCATTTTGTGAAATAGTCTATGGCCACAAGAATTAACATATGACTATTTGAAGCGGCAATCTCGATTGGTCCAATGACATCCATTCCCTAGGCGGCAAAAGTCTAAGGTGTACTTGTTACATTAAGTTCATTTGGAGGAGCCCGTATCTTATCTGCGTGTATTTGGGACTGATGACATTTCTGGACATACATGATGCAGTCTGTTTCCATAGTTATCCAGAAATATCATGCTCTGAGTATTTTCTTGGCCAAAACGAAACCATTCACATGCAGTTCGCAAGTTCCAGCATGTATCTCTTCAAGCACTTTGGAAGTTTTCTTGGCGTCAACACATTGTAATATCCCTAGATCTGGAGTCCTTCTATATAGAATTCCTCTGCTATGGAAGAAATGGTTGGACAATCTCCGAAGCGTGCGTTTCTGAGTATGATTTTCATGCTATGGGTATTCTCCTTTTGCCAAGTACTCCTTGATATCGTGAGACCACGAATTTTCATCTGTTTCTTATTTAACATGAGCGCAGTAAGTTGGCTAATTATGGATCCTTACCGGAGTGGGATCGATGAAATTATTATCCCGATGTTGTATCATGGGGGACAAAGTGGCCAATGCATCTGCGAACTCATTCTAGATTCTCAGGATATTCTGAACTCTATCTTCGTGAACCTCTTCATCATCTCTTGTACATGATACAAATATGGTAATATTTTGGTATTCTTTGTATCCCATTCTCCTTGCACCTGATGTACCAGCAAATATGAATCACCAATTACCAGTAACCCCTGGATATTCATGTCAACGGACAAATTGAGCCCCAATATGCAAGCCTTATATTACGCCATATTATTGGTGCACGAAATCTGACTTTTGCGGACACCGGGTAATGTTGACCGGTTTCTGACACAAAAACGACTCAGATACCCACTCCTTTGAAATTTTCAGCTCCATCAAAGAACATTCTCCACCCGTCGTAGGCTTCGGCGATGTCTTCTCCTACGAATGAAACTTCTTCATCAGGAAAATACGTTTTAGTGGTTCGTATTCTCCTCCTACATGATTTTCTGCGAGATGATTCGCTAACACCTACCCCTTGACCACCTTCCGAGTCACATAAATGATGTCAAATTCACTCAACTATATCTTCCATTTTGCTAGCTTCCCTGTAGGCATAGGCTTCTGGAAGATGTACTTCAAAGGATCCATCCTTGATATGAGATATGTGGTGTAGGAACAGAAGTAGTGCCTCAGTTTCTGGGCTATCCATGTCAGAGCAAAGCAAGTGCGTTCCAGTAGAGAATACCGTGCTTCGTAGGGTGTGAACTTCTTACTCAAATAATATATGGCATGTTCTTTCCTTCCTGTATCGTCATGCTGTCCCAAGACATAATCGAAAGCCCCATCTAATACAGAGAGGTAGAGTAGCAGGGGTCTACCAGGCTTTTGCGGGACTAGGACTGGTGGTGTGGACAAGTATTCTTTGATCTTGTCAAAAGCTTTTTGGCAGTCTTGAGTCCAACTGGTTGCGGCATCCTTCTTCAGCATTTTGAAAATCGGCTCACATATTACAGTCAATTGTGCTATGAAGAGACTGATATAATTAGGACACCCCAAGAAACTCATTAAGTCTTTCTTGTTCTTTGGTGGTGGCAGATCCTAGATACCCTTAACCTTTGATGAATCTAGCTCAATTCCTCGGCGGCTGATGATGAATCCTAATAGCTTTCCGGCAGAAACTCCAAAGGCATATTTTGCGGGATTCAGTTTCAGATTATACCTTCGAAGCCGATCAAAGAACTTTCTCAAATCCTATATATGATCTGTACCCTTCTTGTATTTGATTATGATGTCACCCACATATACTTCTATCTCCTTGTGTATCATGTTGTGTAAAATAGTTGTCATGGCTCTGATATAAGTGGCCCCAGCATTCTTCAGACCAAATGTCATCATTTTGTAGCAGTATACTCCCCATGGTGTAATAAAAGCTATTTTCTCGGCATTTTCTTCATCAATCCATATCTGATGATACCCGCGAAGGAATCCACAAAGGATTAGAGTTCATTGGCGCAATTGTCGATTAGTATGTGTATGTTTGGTAGTGGGAAATCATCTTTGGGAGTGGCTCTATTTAAGTCCCGATAATCGACACACACCTTGGCTTTCCCATCTTTCTTCGAAACCGACACAATGTTGGTCAACCAAGTCGGATATTCAACCACTCTGATAACCTTAGCTTTGATCTGCTTGGTGACTTCCTCTTTGATTTTCACACTCATATCTAGCTTGAACTTTCTGAGCTTTTGTTTTACCGGCGGACACATTGGATTGGTGGGTAGCTTATGGGACACTATGGATGTTCTCAACCCAGTCATATCATCATACGACCATGCGAAAATATCCTTATATTCTTTCAGGAATACTCTTCTTTTTCTGATGGCAACAGTGCTTATACGAGTTTCTTTGATTGTTTCGGAATATCCCAGCTTGACTTCCTCAGTTTCATCTAGGTTGGACTTAGGCTTATTCTCAAAATTCTCAACTTATCTGGCAATTTCCTCAAATATTACACCTTCTTCTTCTATTTCTTCCGAGTCACTATCCTTATGTTGTTGTGTCTCATTACATGTCATAGTCGTTAGTTCATCAAGATAAGAAATAGTAATGTTGTGGAGGAAACAAATAGAGAATAGTAATAAATAATAAAATAACAAACCATTGCTAAGTATCAAAATG
This sequence comes from Nicotiana undulata, assembly GCA_005239495.1. Taxonomy (NCBI): domain Eukaryota; kingdom Viridiplantae; phylum Streptophyta; class Magnoliopsida; order Solanales; family Solanaceae; genus Nicotiana; species Nicotiana undulata. The sequence goes on from ML255624.1 coordinate 88,098, forward strand.
TCAAGCAAAAAGTGATTTTAATGATTCAAACAATGTTTCCAAAACAAAATACTGAAAATGTTTTAAAATGCTCAAAAGGATTATTTGCAAAAATAAATGACACTAGTAGCCAGGCTACCCCAGGACTCGGCGTGCCCTTGATGGTGTGGCTATCCAGTTTTTGAGGACGGCTCCCTTCTCCACTGTCTAGATGACGAGGCCTTCCTCCTCTTCCTCCTCAACTATTACACTGCAATCCCTGTCTTCCTCTTATAAGAATAGATTCCTCAAACCATCTAGCACTTCATCTTCTTCGGATCCCAACATCATATCAGCTTGATGGAAGGATTAGCTCAAATGTGGTATTGATTGCTCAAGAGGGTAGTAACGATCGCGCCATGGTGGCGACCAATTCTAATACTCATGTTAGGTGTACTGATATCCAAGTCCAAAGGTTGTGCCATGACTCTTTAATTGTATTGGTTTGGCAATACCCTGGAGATTCTTTCCGAGCCCCTTACCAGGTTCATATCCTGCCCATGCCAGTATGCTTTCTATTTTGCTACTCCACCACTTGTCCTTCTCACTTGCATTAACATGCTCAATGCGGTGGTAAGTCTCTCCACCCAACTTCCTTATGTTTTCCATGAACAGAACAGTCTAATTGGTGTAAATGGGATTACTCCCATCTCCATGAATGATCACCTCCTGATGGTTCCATTCGAACTTCACAACCTGGTGTAGAGTGGATGCTACAGCCCCAGCGGCATGTATCCAAGGTCGTCCTAATAGTAAATTGTATGAGGCGGATATGTCGAGTACTTGGAACTCGAAATCAAACCAAGTTGGGCCCATTTGTAAGCAAAGGTTGGTTTCTCCAATCGTGGCCCTTTAAGATCCACCAAACACTTTTACGTTCATAGTTCCTGCTCGTATATTATGCAAACCTTTGCCCAATCTCTTCAAAGTCGTCAATGGGCAGATGTTGAGACCGGAACCTCCATCTATCAAAAACCAGGCAATAAATTTGTCTTCACATTGTATCGTGATGTGCAGTGGTCTGTGTCACACCTCCTTTTTACTACCCCGGGAAGGGTATAAGGGAATTTTTTCCAATTTAAGTGACAATCGAAACGGGATTATTTTATTTAAAATTCAGAGTCACCACTTGGGATAGTTTATGGTGTCCCAAGTCACCTGTTTAAATCCCGAATCAAGGAAATATTGACTCTGTTTTATAGTCCGCGAACACAGAAATTCGGGTAAGGAATTTTGTTAACCCGAGAGAAGGTGTTAGGCATTCCCGGGTTCCGTGGTTTTAGCACGGTCGCTCAACTATTATTATTGGCCTATTTATCTGATTTTAAAACATTGTTTGAAACCTACGTGCATTTTATTCCTTTTAAACTGCTTTTAATAATCCAATTGTTATACAACTAATTATTTGGTTACACATTGCAAATTATGTCACGGGAATCGTACCCACAATCCACAACGTATTTATTTTATTAAACTCAAACTGTGGCCGGGTCACATAAATGTACCCCCGGATTTTAATAGTTAAGCGTCACAACTACGTCACAGGAACCGTACCCATAGTTATGACAATTATTTAATTAAGTTCCTAGAGCAAACTACGAGAGTTCAAGGCATTTTCCATACTAATTTTTGTATTTACGTGAGGGCCATAGATTGTAGGATTTTATTTGTATATGGCGCACCTCAAATTATTCTTAAAGCAAACTAACGATTTTCCTACTTTAATATAATTCGAAATTAAGTATCACAACCACGTCACGGGAACCGTACCCATAGTCACGATAATTTGTATAATCACCTAAAGCAAGCCACTATATTTGTGATTCTATTGTCCTAAAATTCAGATTTCTAATCCATATGAAAATTGGCACAATCAAAATAGCTAACCATCTACAACACATAAATATCCGACATTTAGTAACCCACGAACGCACTTACAACAGCCATGGTATTCATTGTTCGTCAGCTATAGTAGCAGCGGGATTGGTTCGAGTAAACGAATATCAGTTTTCAGAGAGAAAATATGAGGAAATCATAAATTGTTTTAGGAAAAATCACATTGAAGGCGTGAATGCAACATGCTTAGCTACGGGAAAAAACTTAATACGACTTTTAAGACAACAATATATCCCTAACAATGTCAACATTTAAATGAATATTCAAACTATAACAGAATACTTACAAATAAACTCACCAACATAATTCAATGGACCAATATAATTTCATTCTTAAGTTCTATGGGGCTAACAAGGGATTAATATTCGACCAAGTAAATTGGCAAATGCTTCAAAGCAACAAACCCAGCAACGTCATAAAACAAATGATTAAGATTATAAGAAAGGCAACCCAAAACTAGAGAAGAATAATACTAGTCACGAGCAGCATGAAGCAACGTCTTCCAAATGGATATCAAAAACTCATTTCATATATCAACAGGACCCCAGCATACATCATTGCACACAATCAGTCAAACTTCTTTTCACCTAATTCATCTAGGATTTTTCCAGTAAAAAACTTTACTCATTCCTGTCCTTAACGCTTGAAGATTTAACAACAATCCTAGTTTACTTGATAAATTCCACTAAGTCTGTTATTAAAAGGGAGAAGATTCTTAGGCTTTTGTAATTGGAAAGTTCGACTAGGATTTTTCCAGTGAGTTTCATGGGGAACCAACACAAGAAACAACAAGGAATTCAAAGGAAACATATTAAAAATCCGAGATGAGAAACTAACTCAAACCTCCCTATAATGCAGCAACTCAACTCAAGAAATAGACTGTGATGTTAGCTTACACTGTGGTATAACTTTTAGAAATGTGGACAAGGGAATACGACGAACGACAACATCATACACTCAGTCCTTTCAAAAAATCTCACAATGAATACAGAATGATATGAACAACCATGACACTAAATCGAATCTTATTATGGTACCTAAGTTAAACCAATTCATTACAAGCATGGATCACTAAAACAATGGACCAATTAACATATGAGGAAAGCAGCATTTAGACAAAATAGGGTTTCACTTTTAGATCGTTCACACAGGCAAAATAGGGTGTCCATTCATCCTCAAAGTACAGGGAAGTCGAGTTGATTTAACACCAAAACGAAATCTTCTAGGCCTCGAAAAAACATCAACTGCTCAGTCATGGTTCAGACTAAGCTAACCAAGCTTAATGTCATAGAAGCATAGACGAACAAAATCAGTTAGAAAAAGCCAATCGAACACACTGCCTATTTATGCAAAACTCAACACGATTCGAATATCGACTCATTGATCACAAAATTAATTCAAATAGCAGTCCAATGTATACAAACCAAACAGATTCGAAACCATAATCACTTGCGCCCGAAAGTAAGGTAGAACACAAGTAATGAAAGAAGATTAAATCTAACAAAGATCAGATGAGCTAAGGAAGACAAAATTGAACCTGTTAAGCCAAAATTCTCTTCAGAAATCAGTGAAGAAACAATGAATACATAGGCCTTAACTCCAAAATTCAACCGTGAAACAGCAGCATAAAAAATGAGTAGGAACCGTTATTAGAACCGCGAACAGCAGCTAGAAACTCGACTCGGCATCGTAAGCTTCAAATCGAATACGAACTCGAACCAAAATTTAAGTCAAATCCCATTTCTTGCAGACGAAAATTCAAACTGAAAATAAGAGACAAAATATATATCTTTTTTTTATATCTTTTTTTTTCAGAACCTCAAAAGAAGAAGAAGATGAAGAGAGAAAATCAAAACCCAAACCCTAGTTTCTTTCTCTACTGATTTTTGATTTTTTTTTTCCAAAGAACCTCTCTCTCTCAAAAACGTTTTCCAGCCCAAAACAAAAACCTCCCTCGACTCAAGAAAAGACCTCAAATATATATCCCTTCTCTTTCCCCAAATCCGAAAATCACAGCATCTTTTGCAAATGATTTTTAGGACATATGGAGGGCATGGATTGATTATCCCTCAATCCATGACTCCCATTCGTCCAATGAATCGCTAAGGACTAGTGAAAATCGGATGGAATCTTCTTGTTTGTCAGAAGTTTGTTATGATACGTGGAAAGAGGAGAGAGGAGGGAGCACGTGCTCGAGTTGGGGGTGAGTGAACTCCCCGGATTCTGGCGAGTCTAGGCGGCTATAGTGGCGGACTGAGGTGGGGGGTTTGGGGAGATGCGGCTGGCTAATTTAGAGATAAGGTTAGGTTTTTCTTTTTAATTAAAAGAGGGGTCAGGCGGGTCGGGCAGGCGGTTCAGGCATGAGATCCGATTGGGGCGGGTATTGGAAACAATTGGGCCAATTAAATTGGGCCCAGTCCAATTTAAAGTTCAAGACCAAACTTTCCTTCTCTCTTCCAATTATAAGAGTTTAAATTGTAGCCTTTTTCGCCCAATATTCCCAAATTAATCCTATTTGTAAAATTAGCCCATGTACTACTTTATCTAATATTTGGCCAATTAATTAGCTTAATAATGCAAACTGGTAAAAGAGGTTATTAATTTGACAACAAAAAAACTAGAAGTGTAAAGCTAACATAGGCGATTTTTGAAATTTTCATTTATAATTAAAACAACTAATTTACTAATTAATCCTAAAAATATGGAAACAAAACTCAATGCAATGCAAGTTATTTTTGACTTTTTTCATGATTTTAATAAAAGTAAACATGCACAAAATGCAAACAATTAACCCAAAATACTACAAAAATTTCAAATAATTGGGAAAAACCTATTTTCTCTAATTTGTAGGAGTATTTCATATAGGGAAAAAATCACGTGCTCACAGCTGCCCCTCTTTGCTCGGAAACACGAAGAGTTTTCGGGCAGAGATAAAGTGAGTGGATACAAGCGATTTTTGCCCGTTTGAATACTCCGTGGGAAGCATTTGGAAAAAGTCTGATCGAACCTTGCTTCCGAGGTTGCCTACATATCCTTGGCTATAAAGGAATCAGGTCAGTGTAGTTCTGGAGAATGATGGAAGGATGAGTTGGAGTGCCGAGTGAGGTGTTGTTCGAGGCTCCGGTCCGCGGTTCCTGACATTACATCAAAAATGAAAAAGATTAGCTAAACCTATAAACTATGAGTTACAAGGTTCCTATCTATAAGTCTTCCGAAGCTTGATTTTGAGTCTTAAATGGTCTTCATGCATACTTTAGATTTGAACCTTGACACTTGCTAAGTGCAGGTGCTGATTTATTCTTCCACGGCTTCGACGAAGCACGACGGGACATGCAAAGCTTGTGACTCAGTCATGGCTTGAGCAATCCATATCTTGTCTCTGCTTCTGCACTAGGATACTTCTTTTTTTTTTCTTCTTTCATTCAAGATTGAGACTACTTCTGTTGATCATCTCGTATTGTCGACTCGCATTCTTGGGCGAGCTTCTGTTGTTGCTAACGTGAATTGAATTCTGAAATAGGTTCCCTTGTTTTCCAGGTGGGTGCCTGATTTCCGATACTTGGACTGCATTCCCTTGTTCTTCGGGTGGGCGCCTGATTGCCAAAACTTGAATTGTATTCCTTTGTTCTCCAGGTGGGAGTCTGATTTCCACAACTTGAAATTGTATTCCCTTGTTCTCCAGGTGGGCGCCTGATTGCCAAAACTTGAATTGTATTCCCTTGTTCTCCAGGTGGGCGCCTGATTGCCAAAACTTGAACTGTATTCTGTTGTTCTCCAAGTGGGCGCCTGGTTTCCAAAAACATGAAATGTAGTCCCTTGATCTCCAGGTGGGCGCCTGATTTCCAAAAACTTGAACTGTATTCCCTTGTTCTCCAGGTGGGCGTCTGATTGCCAAAACTCGAACTGTATTCCCTTGTTCTCCAGGTGGGCGCCTGATTACCAAAACTTGAATTGTATTCCCTTGTTCTCCAGATGGGTGCCTGATTGCCGAAACTTCAACTGTATTCCCTTGTTCTCCAGGTGGGCCCCTGTTTGCCAAAAACTTTAATTGTATTCCCTTGTTCTCCAGGTGGGCGCCTGTAACGACCCGGTCTGTCATTACGTAGAACTTGCATTATAATTACTGTTATTGCCCCCCTGTCATAGGTTGGTTGTACTATATTTGATGTATTAGAATTGGTAGGCTTGAAATCGAATGGTTGTAGTGATAGTTCAGTCATTTGGCCTTTAGAGATAGCCTTAAAATGGAAAAAGGTCAACGGAGAGTTGACTTATTGGTAAATGACCTCGGAATGCGGATTTTATGGCTCAGATAGCTTCGTTAGGTGATTTGGGACTTAGGAGTGTGTTCAGAATAATTTTGTGATGTCCGGTGTAGAATTAGGCTTGAATTGGTGAAAGTTAGTTTTTGGCGATTCCGGTCAGCAGTGGAAAATAGGCTATCGGGATCGAAATGGAATTCCGACAGTTGGAATAGGTTCATAATGTCATGTTGGACTTTTCTGCAAAATTTCAGGTCAATCGGAGTTGATTTGGATAGTTTCGGCATCATTGGTGAATTTTAGAAACATCAAAGTTCTTAGGCTTGAATCCGATGTAAATTTGGAGTTTTGATGTTAGTTTTGGTATTTTGTGAGTGCAACTAAGTTTGAATGATGTTATGGGATGTGTTGGTATATTTGGTTGGGGTCCCGAGGGGCTCGGGATTGATTTCGGGTGGTTAACGGGCATTTTTGGACTTAAAACACTGTTGTTTCTGGTGTTTTCACAGCTGAAGGTTATTCACTGCGATCGCGTGGCTTATGCTGTGATCGCGTAGGGTTAAAATGGACCAGGGCGAATTTGTTCAGTGCGATCGTGGAATAAGGGTCGTGATCGCGTAGCTTTGGAGGTCAGTTCAATGCGATCGCGTGGGGTTCATCGCGTAGAGTTAGCCAGGCGCGTGGGGAGCGGAGTCAGTTGTTCTTCGCGATCGCGTGAGAATGGTTGCGATCGCGTGGGTCGAGGTTCCATTGAATTGCGATCGCGTGGATTATGATGCGATCGCGTAAGGTCTTCTATGGGCCTGGGAGATTTGTTCTTCTCGATCGCGTGAGTACATCCGCGATCGCAGTGCATGAATAACTGGGCAGTTAAATAATAAACCGTACGCGACTTAAACCCTCTTTTACACCATTGTTGAGCGGAGGAAAGCTTTTTGGGCAATTTTTGAAGGAGAAAATCAGTGGGAATCACAGAGGTAAGCAATTTGATTATTAAAACTCGTTTATGAGTGATTATAGACCATAATCCCAGCCTTTAATTCATGAAAACAGTAGAAAAATCGGATTTTGGGGCATGAGATTATGAGAACTTCAAGGGTCGATTTGAGGGGTCAAACGAACTCCGATTTTGGTGTTCTTTATATGTACGGAATCGTGAGAAGATGAAGAACACTTTTATGTAAAAATTTCTGAGTTTTGGGATGCAGGCTTGGGGTCGGGTTTTGACCGGTTTCGAATTTTTGAGTTAAATTCGACATTTTTCAATTGGAATTCGTTCCTTAAGCATATATTGATGATAAAAATCTGAACTTGGTAGATTTGGAGCCTTCGGAGGTTGATTCGAGAGTCAAGCATGTTGCGGAATAATTCCGGGCTAGTTTTGAGGTAAGTAATGTCTTTAAATCATGTCCCGAGGGTATAAAACCCCGGACTATGCACCCTATCACTGGTTTTGAAATAAAAAGGTGGAAACTTTGGAACATGTTTCCTATTTAGGCGACTATTGAGTTGCGAAACCGATTTTTAAGCCTTTGCTTAATTAGTATTTATACATTATGATATGTTTTGGGTTGTAAGCCATGTTTGGGGCCTAGTGCCGATTTGTTTACCCCTTAGGGGATGTTTTTACTATTTTCCTCACCGATATGTTATGATTTTTTGTCACGACCCAAATTCCCACCTTTTAGGCCGTGACTGCGCCTAACGTTGAACCCGCTAGGCCAGCCAACGTATATCTTGCAATAGCAACTTATAATCATTTAACACGAAATAAAATGTTAGTTCGTCACTTTCAACAAATTCCAAATAGAATCCCGTAAGCATTGCTTAATAAAATAACAAAACTTTAAAATTGCGGACAATAAAGACATGACAAACATGAAATAACGTAAAACTTCCCAAAAACCGGGGTGTCACAATCTCACGGACTAGCTACCGGAATACTAAATACAAGTCTGGAATGAAAATACAACGCTGTCTTGAAAATAAGGAAAGAGACAATGAAGCAATAAAGGAAAGAAGCCTCGGCATCCACGAACGCCAGTATATACCTCGAAGCTCTGACGTGGACTGAAGGTATCTCCCTCAGAACGCTCCACGGGGTCCGGTAGCAGGGTCTGCACAACACAAGGAAGTGCAGTGTAGTATCAGTACAACCGACCCCATGTACTGAGTAAGTGCCAAGCCTAACCTCGGCCGAAGTAGTGACGAGGCTAGACTTGACATTAACGATAACCTGTCCTATTCTACAGCAGGTAACAGGAAATAACACAAGGCAGGAGATAAACCGGCAAGTAGGGGATACGGGAGCAGTAAAGGGGGACAAGTGGAATAAAGCAGTCACATCGACAGATAGAAGTGATCCAGAGAAACAATCCAACATAATCGACAACGAATCAATATAAATGTTGGAAAAGTAAACAAAGGGTACGGCATCACCCTTCGTGCTTTTACTCTCTTCCTCACAATGCAGTGTAATCAAATATCATGGCATGGCATCACCCTTCGTGCTTTTACTCTCTTCCTCACAATGCAGTGTAATCAAATATCATGGCATGGCATCACCCTTCGTGCTTTTACTCTCTTCCTCACAATGCAATGTACAATGAATCATGGCACGGCATTTACCTTCGTGCGTATAATCAATAAAATCATGGCATGGTATTTACCTTCGTGCTTATAATCAATAATATCATGGCACGGCATCACCCTTCGTGCTTTACACTCTTCCTGACTATGCAATGAAATCAAGTGTCACGACACGGCATCACCCTTCGTGCTTTACACTCTTCCTCACCAAACAATAACAGATAAATGGC
>ML255625.1:471-10839 GCA_005239495.1 Nicotiana undulata
TTTCGAGGTAGCTGTCCAGCGTCCACAGCTTCTCCACTTCCCTTCCTTATTATGTTTTTAGCATTTGACTCAGAGACACATATTATAGTTTTACAAGAGTTAGATTTATTTCCATAGATGCTCATGACTATTGACTCCAGTTCTTGGGAGGTTGTTTAGAATATTATGGGGACACTAAGACTTAATTATATTATTTGTTCTATGGTTGCATGCTTATTATTAAATTGTGAACTGTTATAATTGAACAAAAGCGTAGTAAAGTGATGGTCGGCTAGCCTAGTTCCACGATAGGCGCCATGACGGCCTGTTAGGATTTGGGGTCGTGACATAGAGTCAGACCAAAATTTCTTGGATTCTCCAAATAGGGATTTCTTTATCGCCTTGAAAGACAAGCCTATTGCTCATGGGAGGGTAGTCACCCTTGATGACATGGAAGCCCTAAACTGTAAGGTAAAAGATCTTTTCGTCTATCAAGGATGGTCAAAGTTCTTCTCTATTCCTCCTCCCAAAGTCTATGAACCCCTGGTAAGAATGTTCTATGCAAATCTTCGCTCTAGTAAGCTTGATAAGTTGGTCCTTAGTGCTAGGAAAGCGTATTGTTCTTGATTGTGCCATGTTTGATTCAATTTTTTAGTGCAAGTGTTCTGGTTTCCCTATGCTTTTCAAAAACTTCTGGCCTGATGATTTTGAAATCTCCTTTGATCAAGCTAAAAGTGCATTACTGAGTGTCCTTCTGTCCCTTCCCAACCAGTCCTGGTGATGTGAGTTTAAAAACCCGTGTTCTAGCCCATATTGTTGTAACTTCTTTACTCCCTCGTACAGGTTCCTTCTCCACTTTCTCTCCAAGGAACACCTTTTTAGTCTATTTTCTTGTGACTAAACTCAAAATCAAGTTGTCCTCCTGGGTTATCAATTTTATGATTGAGAGTGCTGAAGATCCCACTAGTCTACCCTATGGCATAGCCATTAATCACATTCTGGAAGCCCACAATATTTCCATCTCTGAAAATCCCTCCATCTTGGTTTCAAAATCTTATAATTCCAAAGCATTTGCGAGTATGGGGTATATGTGTATGAATGGCTCATGGGTTAAGAAACAAGAGGGTGAAATCAAGCCTGCTCAAACTGATTCTAAATCCAAACCTATTGTTTCCCGTCCTAGCCAGAATGATCATGATATTACTGAAAAGCTCCATGCCATTGTCAATCAACTATCTGAAATCAAGGATCTTCTCTCTGCCACTCAGTCCACTGTTGGTAACATTCATGCCATCTCCAAGGAGACGGGGTCTGATGTGTCCAAAATACGAGTTGTAGTTCTCAGGGTAAGGGAAAATTCCGTCAAGGCATTCAAGGAGATTCATGATAGGTTGGATGGATGAGTGTTTTAGCCACTGCTAGCTTTGATCAAATGAAGGAGGCGATTTGCAATACTCTTACATATTTTCTGCGTTGTTAATGTGTAAGTTTAAGACAATTTTTTTGTTTTGTTGTGATGCTTTTGGACTGGATGCCCAGTCGATGGATGATACTTTTGTTTTTCTTTTGTCTAACTATAACTCTGCAAGCTTATTCAGCTATAAATCATGTTTTGGCTTGTATTCCTTCTTTGCTGATGTCAAAAAGGGGGAGAAAGGATATATGTAATAACACAGGTACCAGGTACAATGCAGAACAAGGATATATGTATTAATACAGGTACCATGTACAATTCATAACAAGTCGACAAAGGTACAAGTAGCACCTCGGCATATCTTGAGGGGGAGTCATGAAGAAAAAGTCGACTACAACACTTTCTGAGGGGGAGTCATGGATCTTGCAGAAGCAATCGACTACCAGAGCCTCTAACTGAGGGGGAGTAAAATACAGGGAAGTCAACTACTAGTGAGGCATTATATCAAAGAGAAACGCGTGTCATAGAAACTGAGTCATCGATGTAATCTACACCACTCATTGTGTACTCGAGAATCATATTCAGTGAAAGAGAATACCCTTGCAACCCAAGGGGAATGGACTAGGATTCATATTGAATCCGAACCAGTATAAAATTCTGGTGTCTTTAATTCCTGCAATTTACTTCTGCTTTTATATTCTGTTGTTGTATTATCTCGCTATCATAACTAGTCGACTAATTGTAAAACTAGTCAGCTTATAAAGAATAAGATTAAAAATAGTCAATTCACCCCCTTTCCCCCTCTTGCACTTTCAGTATGTGTTATTTAATATGAATAATGACCACAAATTAGAAGGCTTTAAACACGTACGGAACACTTTCCCAAAAGTGATATTTGCACCATCTCCTCTGCGAGATCGCTATAGGATTATTGGCAAATAGCTTTAATGGATATAACAAGCCTATGAATTTCTACACTAAGCAAAAAGTGGAGAAATCCTATTGGAAAGAAAGAACTATGAAACTTGATCTTTAGAATAAGAAGTTGGAGAAGAAAAAGTATTTTGCAGAAGGTTGTAAAACAACTCTCTGTAAAATAACGGTTTTGAATTCACAGTTGTTTGAAAGAGAAAATCAGTTTCTTTATATAGACAAAATAGTTATAAGGGAACAGACATATCCATTCAAGAAAAGGCACACCCTTTCATTAAACTTTGAACTTTTAAAATATTAATAAAAATTATATTTAAACAATAAATTCCCCCACTTGTTCAAATATAAATAAAGACTCAAAATCAAGTTATGTTTATGAATAGAGTAATGCATCTTTCGATTTGAACATTACCTTAGTATAATATCACAAAATGAAATCGAAATCACATGTAGAATAATAGCTTTGAACATGTCATTCCGTGTGATAACATCGGTAACACTATACACATAAACATTTAGCTTTTTTTTTTTGTACTTTCCACTCAAACACGCTTAGCACTTTTATGGCCATGTGCTATCAAAAATTCATGAACATTTATGAAAGTAACCCCAACTCTTAATTGAAGTGGCACCACTTTGATGTTCATATGGGTGAAGTTCTTGCAGTGTCTTTGCCACATTTGAGACATTTGTTCCTTGAACTGAACCTCATTAAGAGTTTTATAACTCATCCATCTTATCTATGACATTCAGTACTAGTATATCTCTTACTTGAGTACTGAAAATGTCCACTTATCAATAACTTGTGATTACCCTTTGAACCCAAAACTACTTAATTCATAGTGTTAGGTAGGGTTGCTGCTATTGGTAGACTTAATTAAGGAGTTTTAACCCAATCAAACTCAAAGCCGTATTCACTTATGTAAGAGGTTTAGTAAATGGATCGGCCAAATTACTTTTTGACTTTACAAATGCGAGAGAGATAATTCCATTTTTAATTAATTTTCTCACATAATCATGTCGGAGACTTATATGTCTTGACTTTCCATTATATATATTGCTATACACTCGAGCTACAGTGGCTTGACTATCACAATGAATTGAAATTGAGCTCATACTTTTTGAGATCAATGGAATTTCAAAAAGAAAATCCCTCAACCACTCAGCTTCTTTTCCTGCTTCTTCTAGTGCAACTAATTCCGACTCCATGGTTGAATGTGTTATACAAGTTTGTTTCTTGGATTTCCAAGAAATTGCACCTCCTCCCAAGGTGAACACCCAACCAGTTGTAGATTTGTTGTCTCCTAAACTCGATATCCAACTTGCGTCAGTATATCCTTCTAAAATAGCAGGAAACTTCAGAGTTGCATATCTCAGTTGGATCGAATGAGACAAAGGCAATAGACACATGGTTTGTGCTTGCCTTTTCTTCTTCAAGATCGATCTTCTTTTAACGGGCCAAATCCATAACTTTGTCCTTGAAGACAAAGCACTTTTCAAGAGGGTGACCTAGAAGCTGATGGCATTTGCAGTAATTCATGTAATTGATTTTTCCAGCTCCATCTGGACGCTTCATCTCTAGCAGCTCAATAAGCTTTAGCTCGAAGAGTTCTTCAAATATCACAGGCACGTCGAAGTCTAGAAATGGGTACTCCTTTTCTTGCATCTCTTAGAGAGTCAACTTCCGATTTGCATTGTCTTGAGAGGAAGTTGTTTTCATACTTTGTTTCTTGCTCACCTTGGTAGTAAACTTCACAGGAGAAGCATTGACCTTCATGGACTCTTTTCTTTCATTCTTTATTATGAACTTGCTCCATTTTTGACTTCTTGCTTATCTCTTCCCTTGCGAGGTGGACGGGAAACCCTTCATTTCCCGTAGAAGACATGCTCAAATCCATATCATGAGCACGGGTGGCAAGTTCATCAAATATCCTAGGCTTAATTCATTGCAAGATGTAACGAAGTCCCAATGCATTCGTTGGATGCACATATTTATGCTAGAAGCTTCGCTTAGCCTATCTTTGCAGTTAAGGCTTGCATTCCTCCATCAACTGATAAAGTCAATAACTAGTTCATATTTTTGTTGGTGAGTGTTCGTAAGTTCCACCATGCTCAGAGTATGCCTTGTGCAATAAAAGCGATTGAGAAACTCTTGCTCCAATTGATCCCAACTATTATGGATCTAGCCTTGAGGTTGGTGTACCAATCAAAAGCATTCCCCTTTAGTGAGTGGACGAACTGCTTGAAAAGGTAATCTGTATAAGTCCCTGCATTGTTGCATGTCTCAACAAAGTGCGTCACATGTTGCTTTGGATTTTCCTTGGGCTTTGCGTACGTGAGAGAAGACTTTGCAGCAAGCTCATACTTATCTTTGATAGTTCCCACGATGAGTTCCTTCAATTGTTCGATGGGAATTGATCCTTCGGAGGAGACATGGAGTTCTTTGGCGGATGACACTTGTTTTGTTAGAGGATCAGCCTTCTCGTGGACATCAGGGAGCTTTCCATGTGCATGACTTGATTCTCCATCAAACATGCTTTCAACTATGCCTATCAATTTTGCGATACTGCATCTTGATCTTGAGCATACTTTGTTAAGCCCTCAATTGCCTTTGTCAGATTTGTGAGTTCCTCCTCCATTGTCGAAGTGTTAGTCATCATTGCCTCCATGATTATTGCAGATGATGAAGAGTAACCTAAATCTTTCCATGGGTTGAACTCAGTTTGGTACATGTCATGTGGTGAGATTGGCGTGGATCCAACACTTAAAACAGCATCATCGTGTTGGGTGAGTTGACTCTTGAAATTGTATAAAGTAAGTTGGACAAGAGCTTTCTCCACAATTTCTGCAATATTATCTCTTCTTTCTGATTTGCTAGCAGAGGACCTTTCTTCTCCAGATGATGAAGATATCAAAGCATGCATTGGTGAAGATGACACTTAGAGTGTTTGTTATCCCAACACGCTCGCCTTTCTTTGGGTGATTGGCCCAATACTCCCCTTAGTAGCGTTTAGGATACTTTCAACGTCGGAAGAAAACTTGGAGTCAGCAACTTTTGAGTCGATCTTCTTTGAAGCCATCTTAGTGATCTTGAATGTTGAGAGTTGAGAAGATATAAGAGGTAGCGACAAATATTATATTCGATTTCAAGTGATGGGGCTACAATTTCTAAAATATCTCAAATCTAAAGAGGTGTAGTCCTCTGATTCTTCTCCTCACGAACTATGGTTCAAGAGCTAGAGAGCTTGATCTTGAACTTGACGTATTTTAGGTTTTTAATATGTTACAAACAATTTCAAGGTCGTCACAAACCAAGATTTGGTGTTAGGTTATCACGAACGGATGATTTGAAGTTGTCCGCCTATGATTTGAGTTTGCCTTTGGAATTTGACCACAAACGACGATTGCAAATATGGATGGAGACCTTGATGTTATTCTTGAGAGCTTTTTTAGCATTTCCTTCTACTTAATTGATTGTCCTCTCTAGCCTTCTCCTTTGACCCCTTTATATAGGTATGGGATAGAGTATGCTCCAAGAAAACCCTAGTATTCCATTGGGCTTGAGGCTTATGGGCCTACCCATTTTATAGAAGATCAATTGACGGGCTAGCCCAATAATATATTGGACTTTTATTTAAATCAATTTATTTTATATTTAAAAAATCAACCCGATTATACTAGCCCATAGTATTATTTGGACTAATATGTATTTAATATATGATAAACTTCAAATTAGTTGTGGATTTAGGTTTAATAAAATTTTAATTGTCTACATCTAGATATATCAACAACTGCTTGCCTTCCCCCGATTTTGACAGGAACGGGGGGCTAGAAAAGTACCTTTTAAGTCTTTCAATGCATGTTGGCATTCAGGAGTCCATATGAAATCGTTCTTCTTTTTCAGAAGTGAAAGAAATGATGGCACTTTTCTGAGGATCTTGAGATGAATCTGCTTAGAGTCGTCAACCTTCCGGTCAGCCTCTGTACTTCCTTCACGCTAGTCAATTGGTCCGAAATATCCCTGATAGCTTTGATATATCATGATTTACTTTGATCCCTGTTTGTGAGACCAGGAATCCTAAGAACTTACCGGAACCAACCACGAACGCATATTTCTCCGTGTTGAGATTCATGTTATGCTTTCTCTGAACGTTGAAGTTTTCAAAGATGTTTCATATTAACTCCAGCATTCAAAGACTTGACTAACATGCCATCAATATATACTGTCATTGTTTTGCCTATCTGATTCTCAAATATTTTTTTAACGAGCCTCTGATAAGTGGCTCTGGCGTTCTTAAGCTCAAAAGTCATTACATTATAGCAATATGTGCCAAAGTTTGTTTTTGAAAGAGGGTTTTTCTTGATACGGGTTGTACCCGAAGTAAGCATCGAGGAAATTCATTAGTGTGTTCGGTCGCAGCAAAAATCATTTGATCAATATTCGGCAACGGGAACGAGTCTTTAGAGCGTGCCTTATATAAATCCTTATAGTCTACGCACATCCTCAACTTGTTATTCTTCTTGGGTACTAAAACTACGTTGGCTAACCATTCTGGATATTTTACTTCCCGGATTGAACCAATATTGAGTAATCGAGTTACCTCTTCTATAACAAACATGTTCCTCACTTCGGGATCCAGACTTAGCTTGTGGACCGCTATCTCCAATGGAAAACTTGTCATATCCGAGTGATACCACACAAAGAAGTCAATGTTAGCTTTAAGAAAATTTATAAATTCAAACCTGATCTTGGGAGTTAACCCTATTCCCATATGAAACTTCCTTTCAAAAAACTCTTCGAACAAGGCCACTTTCCCGAGCTATTCTGCGGCCGACTTGGTCGCATCCATCTCCTCTAGTACCTAAAAATATCGTGGAACCTTGTGATGACCCAAGGGGTCATTTTATGAACTAAGACTCCGTTCTAGGCTTGAATTGGCGAAAGTTAGAAATTTGGCCATTTTGGTCGACAGTGGAATATTAGGTATCGGGGTCGGAATGGAATTCCGGAAGTTGGAGTAGGTTCGTAGTGTCATTTGTGATGTGTGTGCGAAATTTGAGGTCATTCGGACGTGGTTTGGTAGGTTTTGACGTCGTTAGCGAATTTTAGAAGTTTAGAAGTTCTTAGGCTTGAATCCGATGTTGATTGGGTGTTGTCTTGAGTGTTCGGGAGGTTCAACTGAGTTCGAGTAGTGATTTATGACTTCTTTGAATTATTTTTTGAAGTATCGAGGGTCTCGAGTGAGTTTCGGATAGGTTTGGGTTGTGTTGTGCTCGTTTTTCTTATGTTTCGACGTCGTTTCTTCAAGCACAAATGATATAAAATTGAACAAACAAGCTTTGGTTTCTATTTTGATTGAAGTATTAGAACCGTATCATCATTACGGACCCGTAGAGAAAAAGAATCATCGAATTTGGACATCGTATGCGAATTTTATGGTCATTTTACTAAGGTTGCCAGATTTTTCAGATTAATTACGAAATTGCTACTGACGGCGTATTTAAAAATGAGCATTATTTGCAAATATTAAAACCTACATATCTCATTCATTATAAGGTCAAATTGAGTGATTCAAAAGCCTAACTTCTATAATTTCATAAGGAATCCATTGGAGGCATAAGAAGTGAGTTTCGGGATTGTTTGACATGAGAAACAAGGCAGAATAGCTGGCAGAAAATATATAAAATAAGGGTTTGTTCATTCGGTTATATTTTAAGCTGGGGAGCTCGGATTTGAGCGATTTTGGAGGCGATTTTCACCATAGAGATTTGGGTAAGTGTTATTTACTCATTTTCGGTTATGTTTCATGAATCCATCTTCATTTTTTGGATTTGATTGATGATTTTAAAGTGAAATTGAGGGAGTTAGGGCTTGAGTTTTAGATAGTTTTAGGTAGAGATTTGAGGGACTAAACGGAGTCCGATTTTGATAAATTTTATATGGTTAGACTCAGAAGAGGACGAGGGTTTTGATTCTTTCATTTTTCACTGATTTCGAGATGTGGGACCGGGGGTCGGATTTTGGCCGATTTCGGATTTTTGGCATATTTTGTAGTTTTTATTGTGGAATTCGATTCGTTAGCCTGTGTTGATGGTATTAATCTGATTATGATTAGATTCGAGTGGGTTAGAGCAGGATTCTAAAGGAAAAGCTATAATTGAGCAGTGAGTGGCCTGCGAATTTGAGGTAAGTGCTTGGTTTAACATAGACTTGAGGGAATAGGAATCCCCAACTTAATTGTTATGTGAAATTGCATGTGTGTGGTGTATAGGTGAGGTGACGAGTACCTATGCACCACCAAATAGTCTGCTTAACATGATCGCTTCCCCGTTTCCAATTTAATTGATTCATGTCTTAATTGTTTTACGTTTGTTATGGTCTCTATGACTACGTGGCTTGTTAGTTTATTGTTAAGTCTTGTTGCAATTATTTTGGAAAGGTATTGGTTGTTTCCCTGGTTTCCTTGTGGTACATGAAGGTTGAGCTGTTGGACATTGCTTTACGAGATACATACATACATACATACACACATACATACATACATACACACATACATACATACACACACACATACATACATACATACATATATATATATATATATATATATTCCTGTTGGTATCATTTTGGATATTATTGAGGAAGTTGTGAGAAATGCAGTTTGCTGTTTTATGATTTTTGAGGTTTACATGGCTATTTGGTTTCATTAGATTATTGCCAAGTATTGTTGCAAGTGTGATAAAAGTGTTGGTTGTTCCCTTGATTTTGTTATTGTACCTAAGGGTTGAGCTAGATGACATCTTTACGATATTTACATATATTCTGGTTGGGTTCATTATGAAATAATATGGTATACAGCTTGTGAGCTATTCTGGTTGGGTTATTGTTGAGATGAAAGTGTTGTGAAAGTCTTGGCCTGAATTGTGAAAAATTTTAATTAATAAATAAATTGATAGTAATAAGGGTGGATAACAAGATAGTGATAAGGGTGGACAAGTGAGATAAAAGATAGTGATAAGGGTGGACAAGTGAAGTAATAGTGATAAGGGTGGATAGGTGGGATCGGATTACACGCCGCAACAAGAAAATGATAAGGGAAGACATTTATGCTTTACTTATTTCTTTTAAACACAAGGATTTGAAAACTTAGTGTTTTATTTTACTGTTTATCATATTATGTACTTACGGTTGTGTGATGACCCAAGGGGTCATTTTATAAAATTAGACTATGTTCCATGCTTAATAGTCATAAAAGACTAAAAGTTAAATACCTCGATTTGCGTGCGCAGTCCGGGCGCCAAACCGGAAAGCTTTTATGTGAAAATATGAGAAATAGTGATTTTTAGAATTTAAATTTGATAAAAGTTGACTTTGGTCAACATTTTGAGTAAACGGACCTGGATCCGTGTTCCGACGATCCAGGGAGGTCCGCAATAAATTATGGGACTCGGGCGTATGCCCGGAAATGAATTCCGAGGTCCCAAGTCTTAGAAATCAATTTTTGAAAGAAATTATTTTGCTGAAATATTAATGAAATAAAGAAAAGAATTAATATTTGAAACTATTGATATCGGGCCCGTATTTTGGTTCCGAAGCTCGATACAGATTTGTTATAGTATTTAAAGGTTTACTGTGAAATTTGGTCAAAAACGGAGTTCGTTTGACGTGATTCGGACATTCGGTTGAAATGTTATGAACTTTAAGTGTTCTTGATGAAAATGATGAGTTTTGAGGTTTAACTCATAGTTTTACATGTTATTTTCATGATTTGATCGCACGAGCAAGTCCGTATGATGCTTTTAGACTTGCGTGCATGTTTGGTTTAGATCCCCGAGGGCTCGGGTGAGTTTCAAATAGGTTTGGATTGTGTTGCGCTCGTTCTTTCTTATGTTTCGACGTCGTTTCTTCAAGCATAAACGATATCATATTGAACAAATGAGCTCCGATTTCTGTTTTGAACGAAGTATTAGATCCGTATCGTAATTACAGACCCATAGCAAAAAGAATCATCGAATTTGGACATCGTATGAGGATTTTATGG